>CANNZV010003626.1:23-58159 GCA_947561585.1 Caprella mutica
GAAATTATTAATAGAGAGCCAGACTGCAGGAACTGATAAACTGTTCTCCAAGAAATCCTTCATTTTATAATTTTAGCTTCTGTTCTCAGTAAAATACATGTAAATAGGTATAGGGAGAAATTAAGGATTGTTCGAACAGAAAATGTTAAAAATGTCCCATATTCTGCAGACTGGGTACCATGTTTCAAAGTGTGGCAGGAAAGTCACCAGTTTAGTGAGAAAATGGATCCAGGTCTCCAAATTTGAGATACTCTAAAAAAGAAATTCAACTTCCTAGTGAAGATTTTACACTAGAAAATATCCTCATGATGTCTGATGCATTTATATCTCTTGAGATTATTTTATGAGTGATTTACTTGTTATATACACTGATACACATTTTTCAACTTATTTCATCCCCCAAAAGTTGCCAATATACTGGCGACTTTGTCCATACTTTGCCAGTCTGCAGAATATGGAACATTTTTCCAAGACTCTCTGCGGGACTTTTTGATTGAAATTTTAGAAATTGGCGATCTCTGTGGGAGATCTTGAATTAATTCCTATGTTACCAATAATTTAGCTGCGGGAGATTTTGAATTAATTCCTATGTTACCATTAATTTAGCTGCGGGAGATTCTGAATCTGCTGCTGAGAGTCGGAGAGTAGCTCTCTCTCAAATAAAAGTCTCTGCGGGAGAAGAGACATATTCTGCAGACTGGATATATACTTTGAAACATGGACTGGGTAGAGGGTACTGAGTAGAGACTATGACTAGAGACTTATTCCAAATATCTCCCATATTCTGCAGGCAGGAGAAAATGAATTAGTCTCCAATCTCCATCACTCCATGATTGTTTACAAGATATTTAAATCCATGTTATTATATTTAAGATATTCAAAAAGAGAAATTGACTCCTAGATGAGAGTCTATGTCTTGACAAAATATTGAATTTATTTCTTTTTTTCCCATGTTAATTTCAGTTTTAAATCTTCATAGATGAGCCTAAATTGGCTTGGATCAAAAATTATGTATTTTTTAGTTCATAATTCAAATTGGTTTACAGTTTGCCAACCTCTAAAATATTGTATTTCTAATGTTCATCTTTTTTAGTTATTTTCAAATTATCTTCATGCTTTTAAATTTAAATCATATAAATCCTATTTTGTGTCTCCAAAGTTTTGACAGTGAGATAAGTGTTCATAATTTAAATATAGAAATTAATTCTAATTGTTCATAGAGAAAATTTCACCTATTATATTTATGGAATGAAGTCTGTTGTATGTGCTTACTTTTCTATTATTTTTGAAGTTCATTACATGTTTTCCTACAACATATTTGAACTATCCAGACCAAATCTTTATTTGGTACAGTAAATTCCTCTTGAGTTTCCTAACAATCTAAAAAAAAAGTTGGCCAACATTTTCCCTCAATTTGGCCAATCCCCATAAATATTTTTGTGAAGGGTGACCCTTCAACAGCCATAAGTTTTAAACGATTCAATGATGTATCGTTCAGATATGCTACATTTAGTCTATATCCAACAATCCATGTGAAATAGTATGTCACTTAAACTCTCCATTGTTCTCTCCAGCTATCTCCATAAGATTTAAAGAAGCTAAATTTCTTTTCAAAATAACATTGCATTTGCAACATAGAAAAAAATTAGATATGCTCATATATCTTTCCATTTGTAATCAAATGTCTCATAATAGATATTAACTCAACAATAAAATGGCAAGAAAGGATATGCTTTATTACCTGTGTCTACACTATGTAAATATACGTACAGTACAGATATCTGAAACATTATGGTTATAGATAGAACTGTACCGATACTATCTGTATCAGTACTTATTGTATGAGCCATTTTTGGTATCTATACTCGGTATCGGATGGGCAAATATTATTTAAAAAATACCGATACTATTAAAATGTCTTATTAAACAATTACTTATTACGTTTATTATTGCTTTAGTTTCTCTTATCAGAAAAAATATAGGATAAATATCGTCACAATTAAATAATCTTGTATGAAGTGTCTTTTCTCAAGTTTAAGCAGGTGACAATAAATTGAAAATTTAACATGTTTAGACAGGCAACTGAACCAATTATGACAGACATATCATAAAAATAATTATTAAATAGGTGGTAAGAATTTTGATTCTGGTTAAATTATTATAAGTAAGAAATTATAAGGTATTAAAACTTTTAATCATGTTTTGGATTATAAACCATGATTATAATACTTGAAAATATTAAATTTAAAACAAACCTGACGAAGCCACGAATATACTAATTCATTACATCCAGTTTCTTAGCACTACTATACTCATACATCATCAAATTTGCTTCCAACCAATAGCAGTATTCTGTACTCATACCTACATAGTACATACATTATACGGTACATATCAGACTTGACGAATCTGATACTATTGAATCCGATTTGTTAAATTTAATTTATAAATAAAATTAATGATTAAAAAATATTGGTGTATCTTGATATCAGTTATTTTAAAGTATAGGTGAATCGGTATGGACAGATTACCAAAACCTAGTATCTGTACTCGTAACGGTATCGGTTCAGTCCTATTCATAGACCAAAAAAGAATGACGTTTTTTAATGTTCACAAAGCATGTTAGTTGTTATAGGATTAATATTAAAAAATCCTCTAACAATGCAAGAACATTTGTGTTAGAGAATTTAAAATTAATCCATCTTGTTAGCCAAATATACCATCCAAAACAATCTAGATTCAAACCATTTTTCAGTATATCACCTGGAAACTTTTTAGGGCTAGGAAGAAAATTCAAGTAAAATATCATGACTCTGGAGAGGTGAAACAAATTTTATAACATATGACTATATGAATAACCAGTAAATTAGGTACTTCAAAGATAGTCTCCAAAGATGCACATGCAACAAATATGTAATATAATGATGATTTCAATTGAAAATTTTCACTTAGGAGTTAGGAGCCAAATTTATATTTTTAAATATATCTTGAATGAAATGATATGAGTTTAGCAAGCTTTGTGAGCAATTCATTTTCTCAGTACTACACAATACACTGGTTACTATCCTGTCATATATAGAAATATGACTGGAATGTTCAAATGAGCATTTCTATTATCTGCTTATTTATAACATTGTTAATAACTTTAACTGCATTAGAAACTGTTGGTTTATAAGTCATAACTTTATCTAATATCAATCAATGTACATTCATTATGTAGAAAAAGCTGGTATGTACTCAATCGTCTCTATGAATTTATTTTGATAGTCATAAGTCAGATATTGAAGCACAGTCTAATCATATACATAGAGCTGATAGTAGTAGTTATAAGCCTTTCAATTGCAAATAGAGAAATATCCAATTTTCTCCCATGCTAAAATGTTTTCTGGAAAGAAAATATGATAATTAGATCATTTTGGAGAGAGCTGGAGATGAAAATTGAGTTGATTTAAATTATTTTACTTGGGTCATAAAGATAATTTTATAATAATGCTTATTTTAAATTTTTCATCCAATAATTGGTTCATTATCTTGGTTTCTAAAATGTTAGCCAATTCAAATAGTTTGTCCAGCAATTTCACTAATTACCTTGAAATTTATCAATTTTAGTTGCTTAGACTTTTTCTGAAGAAAATTACTGAGTTACTCTTAATATTTAATTTTGTCTTGCTACATGTTCACTAAAATCACAACTTCTGTACATGCCCTGTCTCTAATCTTTGCAAATCAAATTGGTCAATGGCTTCTGAGTCTTTATTCGGGGAACTATTCACTCGCTAACTTTAAACTTTAAAAATAACTAGTCAGAATTGGATATCATAAATTAATGGAAAGGCCAAAGTTCAGAAGCAATCCATAAATATTTATATCAAGACTGATCGCTCTCAGTCATGACATTCTTACTCATCTACCAGATAAAGTTAATCATTTCAAAATGTGCTCAGATGTCAAAATCTAAGAAGGCATCTATATGTCAGTATCCTTTGTTATTTTGTATATTCAAATATCATTTAATTTTAGATGGAATTATTTAAAATTTTGTCCAATTATGGCTATACTTTCTGCATTCATTTTGCAGATAATACTAATATCTAAAGAATGATTGTAACATGGTAGTAACTATTTATTTACCTACTATTACTTTATACACCGGCCTTTTTAAGGACACTTGTATTTAAATGTGTGCAAAATTTTATTGTGTCATGTTATATAACATTTAATGTATCTCACACAGGAGGATACTTGTCACTAAAAGGGATGCAACTACTTTTTTTAACTAAAAGTCAATTAAAATTTTTGATGTGGTATATTAAGCAACTGGTAAACCCACAGTTGTTTTCTTACTCTAAATTTTTCATCCTCGTTTCTCTGATTGTCCAGTGACTTCAAAATAACTCTTTAGGTAAATTTCACTTGGCAAATAATAATGTCTGAAGGTTAGTGTCATGAGATATGAAGCACAATGATGCTTCCAGATGAAAACCAATTAATTCACCTGCTGGTCAAATTTGTGTTAGCTTGCTGAAACACTTCATATAATACTCTCCATTATTTTGTTATTAGTTTTTGTGTTTCAGCTTTCAGTTACCTTTTTCTTCTTACATATAGCAATGTAACCAAGTGTTAAGACTAAATATTAAATCTTTTTCTGAGAAAGTATATATCCATCATTGAATTGACTGCCCCAGGGGCTCAATCCTGGAAATGTGTTGTGAATGGAAGAGACTGGCCCTGAGCTGTTGTAATTTGGATTGTCTTTTTCATTTTTACAATGTTTAACGCTACTTGCAGTTCTCGAGGATAGCACTAACGTTATGCTCTTCAACTTCGAGGTCATACATTTTTGTATTAGGTATGCTTGTAGGCCTCATTTACTAGCCCCTCTTCATTTTTCTCTTCCATCTGTGAGTGCAGCCACTGGTGTTTGTTTCATTTTTTGTCACATTCCTTGGTAAGTGACTGCATTCACGGAGTAGCTTTTCTAAATACATGAGCTTGTCACTGATAGTGGTAGGTGACTTTGTTCATGCAGTCACTTTCCTTCCGACTTCTTCCATTCCCTTGTATTTCATTTCCTTTTGACGTCAGCGATATGGCCTTTGGTTCCGAATCAGACATTGAACTACTACTGAAATAATAAAAAATATTGAATAAGCTCATTTTTGATGCATCTGTGAAATTATATTTTAACCTATTAAATTTAATGGTCAGATTTTATCAGAACTTTCAACAGTCTAATCAATTTTGTTTCCACAACTATTTGACATTGAGAAGATATAGTTTAAGTGAATAGCTGTTAATTATGAGGGGTATTTAGAAAAGTTAATAAATGATATTTTCTTCAGGTATATATTAATATAAAATGTATTGAAGTAGATTAAAAGTATATAATGAATTATGTATTACAGACTGCTGATTTTAAAGACATGAGTATTCTTGGAGACTAGCTAATTGATTATTCTGAATGTATTAACATATTTCTTCACAATTATATGTGATATCTGTATGAGATAATTCTATATTTCTATATATAATAGAACAATATTTTGTTTTATTATTTATGTAAGAAAATATTTCTCTTTCCATCATTAAATTTTTTCTGTGAAACGCATTTCTGTTAATGTGTTTCACAATTAGTAAGGTAAGGCTTTAATTACCAGATGCAGATTAAGTATCAATAAAGTTTAATCATTCTGTACTCTCAACTATTGTATATTAGATTAATTAATTCATTATTAAATGTTCATCATTTTACACTATGTTTGCCAGTTCTGTAGAATATTTTCTGTTATGAAATACAGTTAACTTTAAATTAGGAGTCAGATATTTTGTGGGTAGACTTTACCATTTCATTTACAATAAATTTGATTAAGTATCAACTGTAAATTGTTATAATGATTATTATTGCACTATTCTAAAATGGTTATTGCTTTAGAAGATTTAACATTAAGAAAATCCTCTGGAGATATTTCAATAGTTAATCCAATGAGTGAACACTAGTTAATTGTTTTATTTTTACTTTTTGTCTGTTAAACCATTTATGCCCCAAGAGGACTTACAAGTCATAGAATGTATGTATAATTTAAAGAACTAGGTAATTTCAAAATGATATGAAAGAGTTCATCAGAGCTCCAAAAGATGAATCCTCAGAGAGTGAAAATAGGAGACTAGACTATAGACTGTTTGTATATTGCTTTGATGTAGGCTCTTCTATTAGCTATCTCTTATGACTACATTTTGAGAGTTTAGTTATCTATGAGAGCACTCCATCAGCTGCTACGGTCTAGTACATTGTGTACTGGGGACTGTACCTACGTCAGGTACTCGCACATCATTTCTATACTATTCTCACTGTTAAATTCTCATTGAATGCCTTATAACAGTGGTTCTTAAAATGGGGGTGCCTGGCACCCCTTTGTGACCTGGAATGTTTATAGATGCCTGGGATGGCTGTTTTATATGCTTATAAGTTCGGTTCTTAATGTTAATTAATATCATGCAGAATGTAAATAATACATTCATTTACTTTTTCGTTTTAAATTCGCACATCATAGTAACCAAATATATCATAATTGTAGTTTTAATCTTTATCAATGCAATACAATGCTGAGGAGGTGCCTGAGAAAAACAAGGGGTGTGTAGTTATCATATCGCTAGTATGTGTTCTGGATATGTTCATTGCTTATACTCCAATCACCTGAGTTTAGGTTTATAATCTAAATTTGTGCACACCCATCTGTAATTAACCTCTGTTATTGTGTTCGTTTTTCGTGACTGGTTAGGTACATGTTTCACCGTGTGGATGGCGCTACAATCACATCTCTGCTGTTATCTCCATACATGTGCCAAACTTGATACTCGCGTTAATATCATTGATTTTAGCTGCTAACAAGTTCAATCTATCAGCACATTGATTAAATACAGTCTCTTGGTGATGGTCATAGATCGGAGCTTCTGACCTTGGAAATTACGATGGTGAATGTATGGTGTTCAAATTGATCGATTATCCAGCACTATAGTAAATGTATATTGATTGGAATTTTACTTCAATTATCTACTTCAAAATTACAAACGGGTGTCTTAGGTTTACTAATTAATACTCTTTGTGCAGCTCGTGAACGATTGAGCTTACCTCTTTAACCGCCTCATGCCTAAAATACACACCGTATAAATAAACATATCTTTTAATTTCGTAAATGTACCATCACTACTATAGCGTCACGCTGCTCTGCATATGAGTATTTTTTTAAGGGTAAAGCTTGCTGTTCGTACCTACCCTATTCACTAATTTAAATTACTAGCATGTATATATAACCTCCTGCCTACGTATAATAGATGTGCTTTTACTGGTGTTTTTACCAAACGAGTGTTGCCGAGTTAACTTTATTTTGTTTGTTGTGAATGCACTTGTCAGAACATTTGTGATTATCAGCTCCAATTCAAAAATGGAGAGACCGCTTAGCCGGTGTTGGTATGTGCGTGCGTTTGACTTTATGCACTCACTAGCTGTGTGTACGTCGTTTCTTTGACGTGTTCTCAGCTGTTCATGTGTAGGGCATTTCCTAACGTCTCTTCTAAGCGACTTGGCTAAATCTATGTCACTGAAATGACTTGCTCTACATCTGAGCTTTACATAATCGCCTTTGTTATTAATTTGCTCTATAAACGTATTGCCTGCTCGACGTAAGCCTTAGATTAGGTAGGTATTTGTTTATACTCGCCTAGATTATTGTGTTCGTTTTTTACTGGCTCGTCTAGTGCGACAAGTAGGAAGTTAGTGTTCGAGTATGTTAGTACCTATGCATCTGATTCAGACTCATAACCTTTTTACCCACCTTAGTACCTTGGGCATCACAACAATTTAATTAAATGATATTTCTCTGATAGAGAAATCTTAAGAACATTCATCAAATTACTGTATCGAATCTGGTGAATAGATTGCAATGATTACTTGGTCATAGAACAACGATGACACCAGCTGTAGATAACAGCTTGGGTCGAGAAAGCGCGCCATCAGTTTGCTTTGCTGCGTCCCCCAATCCACCCTCCCCCCTCAGGCTATATCTGTTACACCTAGAATGTGTGGTGAATGATCTGCTGTGTGTAGTCAGTGACATGATTTGTGAGAATATCAGCCCACTGGATATCCAGCATTGCTAACATTAACAGACATCTCGAATATTTAATGCCTGTGTTCATTAGTGGGAAATATATTTTATAGTTTCTGAGTATGTTTTTGTGTTATTTTGAAAATATGCGCAGTCACTATCATTAGGTTAAACTAGGCTATTTTTACGTAAAGATGTCTGTGGATGGAATTCAAACATCATTTTCGTCGATGGTATAACTATATCGTAAAATGGTAAACTGTAGGCAATGCGCAGGAAGGCTCTTTTGATTCCTTTGTCTTGGAATCGATAAACGTTTCATCACACGAAAACAGTCTGTGAGTCCTCTCTCTTCATTGTAAATGATGCGTTATACAGTTTGATGCGTCTGACTGCTGTCTCATAGAGCTTTAGTATTAGTTCTCATTGATTTGTGGAGAGAAGTTGAGACACAACCTCTCGCTGCGGTAGCTTGTGAGCAAGTGCCTAGTAGGTACAAGCATGATCAAATTTGTATACGTGTGTGAGAAGTGTGCTTGGCCACGGCCCATATCTTTGCTCACGTAATCTCAAATAATAAATCATGTTAATAGAGAGTTGTTGTTGATAGTTGTAAATATTCAATTTGTTTCTTTGTTTGAAGATGCTATGGCCGCTAAGTGGCAGTAGTGACGCAATGCAATTGCAAACAGTCTTCTCTATCAAACAAATCAATACGCAGCTCTCGCGCATGCGCATTCCTCACCTTCTGAACAATGCCAATCGGCTTCGTAGCTCAAAATTGAGCGCGGCAGAGATACAATTCACGATGGGACTAGTTTATATTTTGTATGGGAAGATAGGTGGTGCCTTATTTATTAGTGGTCTGTTATTTAACATAACGTATTATTATAATGAGGAGTTATATTTTCTTATCAAAAATCACTTCGATGCAAATTGAATGAACTTTTCTATATACATTTCTAAGCTAATTGAAATATATTTCTATGACAAATATGATGGAATTGTTCTTTATATTGCAATTCGTAATAATCTTTGTACTCTTTGTTTCAATTATTCGTGTGAAAGTTTATCAACGTATAGTAATGTTGTTTATCTTTTACAGATGATTCTCTTCATTTCCTAGACAAATCCTATTCTTTGGAGTCTTCTACAACAAGAAGGTACATATTTAGTGCCTATATTTACTCACTATAATCTAAATATCGGACTCAGATATTCGAAAGCACACATCACTTGCTTGACATTTACCATACACTTTTTAATTTCTTCTTACTGCTCTTCATTGGTACACAACTGAAACATAAATAATATAGCTACTTATAAATTAATTTATAAGTATAAATTACTTACTAAATAAAGTAAATAAGTAATATATTTATATACATAAATAATATCACGAATAATAATAATGGGAATTTATATTATACAATGTATTTCATCAAGGACTACTTTCATCTTATCAATAAAGAAAATGCGTATATTATATTTTCTGCATTGTAAGCCTGCATGCCTGTCATACCTAACCTATCGTACTATTCTCCAGACGTGTTTTTCTAATTATTTTTCTGTTGCAGGTCTCCACATAACTTAATTCTCTGAGATCTTCAACATCTTATTTACCAATGGTAATGCCGCACCAGATAACTAACTACTCCAGTACTGTCTCCCAGGTAAGTACTCACTTTACTGTCATCTGCTTTGTAAACTGGCTATGGGAAATATCTTCCCTAGTCTACTGCCCACGCAATTCACGAGAGATGATTTATTCTTAGTAACATTCTGTCTTTGACAACGAACTAGCCATAATATTTCAGTCTTATCAAAATCTTTGAACTGGTGCAGTATCAGTTCCTAGTTAGTTTAGAATTAGGGTAAAATAAGAATTGTCGGTGAATTCCTCCTTTTCGGTCATATGACATATACTAAGTAAAATTGGAATAAAACAGTTTTATAGTTTTTTCTTATCTGACCAAAGATGTGGAACTGACTGATAATTCAGAATTTCTCCTACATGGTTTACCTTTTATGACCCCAATGCGTATTGCCCCTCCTTCATTACTCCTCTCTCCTCTTCAGGTTAGCTCCTCAGGCCCCAGTGTGATGGGTGTGAACAGTGTGGTGCTATCGAGTGGTGTGAGTGGAGGTGGAGTCACTAACCTTCACAACAACTCAGGACAGCACATCAACAGCCACCACGCACCTTCAGCTGCAATGCCTGTGCCCATCAGTGTGTCTGCCGTCACAGCAAGCAACAGCATTCACCAACTGGGCATGATAAACAATCAGGGCACGCCATTTCAAAGGCTAAAGGTTGAGGACGCTCTTTCTTATCTGGACCAAGTGAGATACTTGATATAACTGTATATAATGCTTTCCTTTAAGTAATTTCAGTCATGAGTTTCAACAAATAGAACCATTAGAATGTGCAAACTGCTTAGGGAAGTTGCAATGGTGTTGTTTATAATCGATACTGTATTACTGTTAGCTACCACTAACAACAATTGAATGAGTCTAACTTTTCCCTTAAAACTCGCCAGGTGAAAATGAGATTTGGTAACAGGCCTCAGGTGTACAATGATTTCCTCGACATTATGAAAGAATTCAAATCCCAAGCCATCGACACACCAGGAGTTATAGGTAGAGTGTCTCAGTTGTTTAGGGGACACCCTGAACTGATAGTAGGCTTCAACACCTTCCTACCACCAGGATATAAAATAGAGGTGAGTTATTTTCTTCTTTGAACAACAATATTAGGACAATGAATACTATTAGTAAAATGAAAACTAATTCATCTTCAAAATACCTATCTTATGCTAATAATATTTTTCTATTCTTAGGTTAACACGAACATCCCAGGTCACCACACAACTGTGGTACACACCCCTCAGGGTACCCACGAACACGTGAATCCCTCCACTGCTCTGATACTGGGCAATAGCCCTCACAACGTGTTGACTCCACCCCTATCTTCTGTCCCTCAACAATTTCCTCCCCAAATGGGGGGCCAGTCCACCAACATACCCCTGGTGACCACCTGCAACAACACAATCAAGCACGGGGTTGGACCTAACGCTTCCCTCATGCACAATGCACAGGGGTGAGTCTTTCTTAGATGTTGTATTGCAAGGCGACTTTTAGAGCACTGGTAGTGTTTTGAAAGCTTTAACTCTTTCCTGTTCTAGTGGTCATTTCTAGCCACTATAACTGAGTATGAAAATTAACTTGTTGAAAGATATAATTGGTTAATAAACTAATTGAATATCATCCCCATGTGATACTCGCCTTGAAAATTTCATTTTAGTTATACTTGTACCTACTTAGCTAATTTTTAAAATAATAACTAGCTACTAAAAATGGAAATTACAAAGAATTAATTTCACTGAAGTGAAATAAAATCTAAACAATAGCACAAGCAATGTAATGGTCTCTTTAGTATCCCTGATATTATCTTACTGCCCTAACTTTTTTACTATTAGTTTTCTGTTGTGATGATACCTATCCATTTTAGCATAATATTTGCTGTACTTGAGTTATGAAATGAACTAAAGTGTCTATTCTCTCCTCAGACGACCTCAGTCAGCAATCTTAGGAGTGGCAAACATTGCCCTGAGTGCTAGCAATATGTCTTCTGCAGAGGCAACAGTAGCAAGTCTCATTCCCTCTAGCAACGCCCCCTCAGCTCTAATGATGGACAGGGGGCACCACTCTCCCCCATCAGTGCCCGTGCCCTACTCTCAGCAAGCTACCACCCCCACTGAGTTGCTAGCGACCACAGGTCACATAGGCTCCGCTATCACCCCCCATCACCAGAGTATGGAGTCAATGCAGTCTCTTCTCTCTACCAACACTGCACCTGTGACCAGCCCCCCACTGGCATTGGCTCAGCTTACGGCAGCTCCCACTGCAGCTGCTGGTGCTCAGCAAGGCGCCACTCAACCAGTGGAGTTCAATCATGCCATAAGCTATGTCAACAAAATAAAACAGAGGTTCAACAACCAGCCAGATATTTACAAGCAATTCCTAGAAATACTTCACACATATCAAAAGGAACAGAAGACTTTGAAGGAGGGGCCTTGTAACCCTGTTGTGACAAAGCCTGGTACTCTAACTGAAAAGGAGGTGTATGAAAAGGTTGCGAGACTGTTTGAGAATCAGAAAGATTTGCTGCAGGAATTTAGTCAGTTCCTTCCAGATGCTACCAACAGTTCTGATGCTCATGCTGCTGTCTCTGAGTATTACATGGACCAATGTAATAGACCCATGCACACACCCTCTAAGAGTCTTTTAGAGCACCATCCCTTGAACAATACTTCTAAGAAATCGCCTGTAAATATTCTGGCTAGTATGTCCTCGACTGTTTTGAAATCTGTCCCTGTGGGTAGCAGCAGTCCCTTGGCAAACAATGTCATTGGTAGTCCTCAAAACAATTCCCCTCATCCTGTTCTCAATAATAAGAATTTGCTGTCTCCCCCACACCACGTCTCTCCTTTCCTCAATAGCTCCTCCACCCACTCCTTCATGCACTCCAACAACCAAGTGAAAAGGTCTGCCTCCACCAATCACCCCAGTCAGCCCCCTGCAAAGAAACCCAAACAATACCTCAAGGATGCGAGCCTGGCTGATGTGTCTTCCTATGCTACTCTAGAGGAAGTCCATTTCTTTGACCAGGTCAGAAAGACCATAAAGTGCAAAGAGAGCTACAATAACTTCCTAAGATGCATCACCCTCTACAATGAAGAGATAATCACTCGCGTTGAATTACTCTCTTTGGCGCAACAGTTCTTGGGAAAAGCAGCCAGTCTCTTGAGATGGTTTGAAGATTTTATAACTGGTAATGGCAGTGCGAACAATCAGGCAGGAGGTGGTGCTAGAGAGGTCACACCTCACAATGAAATAGTCATGTGTAACAACTCGCGACAAATGCTTGAGAGGGACATGGACTACAACCTTTCTAACTCCAAAAGAATAGGTCACTCCTACTGTGCAGTTCCTGACCACTATGCTAAGATAGTGTGCAGTGGAAGAACTCCTCTCTGTGATGAGGTACTCAATGATAAATGGGTCTCCTTCCCCTCTTGGTCAGAAGACGCTACCTTTGTCAGCTCCAAGAAAACAACATTTGAAGAATATATTTATCGTTGTGAAGACGAGCGATTTGAACTAGACAATGTGCTGGAGACTAACCTATCCACAATTAGGGTGCTGGAACTAGTGCTGCGGAACATGAACAAAATGTCTCCTGAAGAAGCCCAAAAGTTCAAACTGGACGATTCCCTCGGTGGTAACTCCAACACCATCCATCAGAGGGCAATAAGGAGAATATACGGAGACAAGGCAGCTGACATCATAGATGGTCTCAAGAAGAACCCCCACGTGGCTGTGCCATTAGTCCTTAGGAGACTTAAACTTAAAGATGAGGAGTGGAAAGATTCTCAAAAGAACTTCAACAAGATGTGGAGGGATCAAAATGAGAAATATTACTACAAGAGCTTGGACCACCAGGGAATTAACTTCAAGCAGAATGATATCAAGACACTCAGGACCAAGAGTTTGCTAAATGACATCGAGGCTGTCTTTGATGAGGTGAATATTCATTCTAGTTTGCATGCTTTTAATTCCTAATATAAATTTGTTTATAATCGTCCAGTTTTAATTTTAAAATGATTCTTGTCGTTCAAATTATTTAAGCCAACTTTATTTACTTATGAGTTTTACTAGCTCCATTCAATTTTCCTGACTGATTTCTTCAATATTTCTTTTCTTTTTATGTCAGCGATAATAGACAGTTTGATTATAGCATATGTTAAACCTGTAAAGGAATTTACTTCATTCGAATTCATTAAAAAAAATCAAACGCAGTTGGATTGGAATCACCTTCACCTACTGTGAGTTAGTCCACTCATTCCCCATTATTCTTAATAGTGCCTAATAAACTTTAATGTTACAGCGCCACTCCCGGGAAGATGACAAGGATGATTTCTTGGCCTCAGGCCCCCACCTCACCATCTTTTACCCCCCTATGATGAGTGTGGTGGAGGATGTCTCCAACCTTATCATTCATGTGGTGAAGAGGCAGACTAACATCCACAAGGACGACAAGCGGAAGATAAAGCAGCTCATGCGACAGTTTATGCCAGATTTTCTGTTCACAGATAGACAAGAAATGAGTGACGATGAGAAAGATAATGATGGTGAGTGCTATGGTAACCTATTTCTACTTTAAGTATTCAAAAGAATTAGTGTTAACACTTCACATTCTGGGAGCTTCTCCCAATAATATTTTTTTGACTTTTTAGTAATGACAAGTCCTGTGTACTTCTTTATTCTTACTTAAACTAAATTAGTGATCTTGATATGATGTGAAAGACTTAATAGTTACGTCCTCTAAGCACCAAATGGTATTGATTAATTTCCAGTAGTGCTGAATGACTAAAAAATCTGTTACACCACACTTCATCAACATGAATGCCTAATGTGTAATATAGCTAATATAGAAAATTGAAAAATATGATATGATAATCTAAAAAGCTGTAGTTCATGTGTCAGAATGAACGATTGCATTATTCAGTTTTCAATTTAAGATTCGATCTAACTTCAGTATTGTGCACATTGAGTTTTCTCTTCAACTTCTACCTTTCTTTTCAGATGAAGAAGATGAGGACGAAGATCTGGATGAAGAGGAAGAGAGCAACAGTAAATCCAAAGGCTCTAGAGAGAGAGAATGCAAACAAACGTCTTCCTCCAATGAAAACAGTGACAACTCCTTTAGCTCTAGCAAGAGAACCACCAGAGGAAGTATGAAGACAGATACCACCACCTCCACTACCAAGAGTAAAAAAGACTCTGATAAAGACAAAGACGAGGATGAGGGTGAGGTGATGATAAAGCAGGAGAAGGAGGTGTCTAAGAATGTCAATGGAGGTGTCAGTACGGAAGATGAAGACAAACTGGTGATAAAAGAGGAGGTGGATGAAGCAATGGAGTTGGAGCCTAAACAAGAGGAGGGCAGTCAGGAGCCTCTGCAGCTATCGGAGGGGGGAAATTACACATCCGTGAGTAATGCAACAGAGATAGTGTAATATAGGGTGATAATGTATTTGTAATAGATAGTGATAATGTGTTTGTAATAATGGTGACAGTGTATTATTTGGCGATAGTGTAAATTATGGTGATAGCTGTAGAAATTGACAAGCTACCTTTGTTGAATAAGTTAACATTACTATCATAGTTGATGTCTTCTATTACCTCTAAATGCCCTCAGTGGCTATATCTTGAAGCTGTCTGTGATGAATGGAAGAGAATGGGGGGGTGGCGTCCCTTGGGCCCCGAACTGTTTTTATTTGGATTATGTATTGTCTTTTTTTGACTGCTTCTTCCAGTCCCTTGTACTTAATTTCCTTTTGACGTCAGCAATATGGCCTTTGGTTCCGAAGTAGTCGTTAAACCCCTAATGAATTAAATACCTGTAAATTGTGAATTGAAATAGGAAATTTCCTTGAACGAGTCCATGATTAACATATATTCAAATTTGACTCCCTACAGGATGATGATTACCGACTGTTTATGTGCAACAACAACTGGTACTTCTTCCTGCGCCTCCACCAACTACTGTGTCACCGTCTGTACAACCTACTGACTCTGGCGGAGGAGATCTGTGTCAGGGAGATCAACGAGAAAAAGAAGAGGAGTCCTGATGTGTCACGAATGCTCAAACTGAAACCTAAGGGTGAGTGAAAACTGAAGAGAGATTTAATTATACCAAAGCAATGCTCCAAGTTTGTCAGTACCTTGACAACAAGGACTTATTCCTGGGATATTAGGGAAATATCCAATGAATCAGTATTTCTTCTTGGATATTCTCTTAATATCCCAGGGTTAATTCCTTGTTGCCATGGTGCTGCTGCTATCTTTGATGAAATTTCTTTACATGAAACTAATTTAGTTTTCAACTTAGAATATTTATTTTCTCCAAATCATGAGACAATTTTTACAGAAAAGGTAAAATGGATAGTGATTGTCTTTATTTTACCTTGTGACTAATCTGTCATTATATCAAATTATTACGATTAATGTTTATTAATCTCTATAATTGAAGAAGTTTAATTTGAAGTTAAAACGAAATAATTTGATTACTGATGCCTTTTCAATATGAGTTGGTAAATATAAATGGATGTCTCCTTGATACCTATATATAATAGCGCTACTAACTACATTAACTAACTTGTCTTTTTTGTTACAGGCGAAATCCCAGTAGAGGCTTCTTACAGCTACGTACTGGGTATGGTGAAGGATCTACTTGATGGACATCTGGACTCTAATGCCTATGAAGATGCACTCAGAGAGATTTTCACCATTCACGCCTTCCCCCTATTCACATTGGACAAGGTAAGCTATTAGTAATTACAATATATATATAACATAGATAGTAACTTGATCTCTTTTATGCTGACATCATAATGAGAATACTTTAGTTTCATCGTGAATGCTAATGCTAACAAATAGGTTTTTATTCCTAATCTCAAAGTCTACTTATTTTTCTGCAACTAAGATAAAGAAAATGATCAATTGATAATATACCTTTCTGTGTTTGGTCTTACTGGCATAAATAGAGAAGAGAAACTCCTGTAGATTCAGAATTGGTGATAAACGTTTTTCAACCATCAAACTAATTAAATAAATGGTTGTTTCATCTTGTTAGTTATGACTCAAATTTTTGTAATGCTCATATTTCAATTGTCTCCAGGTGATCGGCTCGGCTGTTCGTCAGCTGCAGCACATAGTGGGTGATGAGGTTTGCATTCAGTGCACCGATGTGTTCCTAGCAGAGGGGGAGAGGGGAGGGGCGGGAGGCTCAGCTGCCTCCACACCAATCAGAATGCCTCTGGAGCAGGCCTATTGTAAGAGAGTGGAGAAGTACTTGGAGGAGGACAACTGCTACAGGATATACTCGGTGAGTGGGTGTTATCAACACCTCAAATGTTGGCCTATGCAATTGATGAGTAATTAAATTTGGGAGTAGCTATCTAATGGAATCTGTCTTGATGTTAAAAGCATTCATTATTACAAAAAAAAAATAATAGGTATCTACCTACCTTCGTTTTAGTAATATTTAGCTTTAATATTTTCTAATTATCTTTTGGTGAGTAGCATCTATTTGTTAATTATCATTAGTACATTAGTATTGTGAGGCACTGAGGCAGTGTTTGTAATTTTTTTCTCTTTTAACAGCACAAGCGAACACGAGCAATGACCATCGAACTGCTTGACTCTGATCTAAATGGAGAGGAGGGAGGCAACAACAACAGTGAGGATGGAGAGGATATCAAGCCAAAGATGGAGAACAGCTTTGGGGGTCTGCCTAACTCTGCCCTTGATGCTATGAAGTGGTCAGACTTCGTAGAGAATTACCTTAGCACTACTGAGGTGAGTTGGTATGGTACAGACTGAAGGGCATTACACTCGCACGCAGGGTTTTTTTAGGTCTTTCCACCAGACTTTTATGGTTAGCTCCTCCTACTTTCCTACTTTTTTTTTTGTTATCCATGATACCTGCAAGTAAAAAGTCTGGTGGAAAGACTTTAAAATCCCTGTGTGTAACTGTGTACGGCCCCATTAAGGGGTGCTGCGTTTACAGGCAGATGAGATCTTTCGGTTAGACATAGGGCTTCAGTTGCATGAAATGGAATTCAAATACTACTGGTTAATCAACATAACCCTTGTGGAGAGTAAATGTTCTCTTTTTTCTTATGGGTGTGTGTTCATTGCAGAGCTCCTCACTGCCTGGTCATATGTTTGTGAAGGCAGTGTTCCTCATACGCAATCTAAAGAGCTTCCGTGCAATATGTCAGCGAACTACCGACCCTATGCTACCCATTGAAGAGAACACGCAGAACAAAACATCTAACTACAAGACAGTCTTTGTGGTCAACAGCGACTCTTGTCTCTACAAAAAGAATGCTCTGCTCAGGGCAAAAAATGTGAGGGTTAAGGTTGAATTTGAATGAATTACCTATCACTCTCATTATCTCTACTCATTCACCTATCACTCTCATTATCTCTACTCATTCACCTATCACTCTCATTATCTCTACTCATTCACCTATCCCTCTCATTATCTCTACTCATTCACCTATCACTCTCATTATCTCTACTAATTCACCTATCACTCTCATTATCTCTACTTATTCACCTATCACTCTCATTATCTCTACTCATTCACCTATCACTCTCTCATTATCTCTATATTCATTCACCTATCACTCTCTCATTATCTCTACTCATTCACCTATCACTCTCTCATTATCTCTACTCATTCACCTATCACTCTCTCATTATCTCTACTCATTCACCTATCACTCTTATTCGACACCATGCAGTTTTATGAGGTCATGGACAGTCATCTTCATTACTCTATTATTTACTCTGGTGTATAACTGTATTGTAACCATGACAGCGAGATTTACTAACCTGATCTTAATGCCCATTATGGTGGGCCATAAAACAACATTTTTGAAATTACTAATTGAATAGTGATATAAAGTTGATATGACAAGTAAAGGTACGTGTACTGGAATTTGAGTGAATTCTGACATGATTAACAGTTGCCCTCAAGCGATTCAAATATCAGAAAAGTAACATTTTTGGTGATTTTTACTACATATTTGCAGAAAAAACTCATAAACTCTGATTTATAATCATTTAGAAAAGGAAGATAGCTAGAGAATAACTTATTTTGGTGTTTGTGCCAGAAAATCAGACAGGAATGACAATGTTTACAGTTGCCCCCACCCCTCCAAATTGTTCAAATTTAGGCACCACTGGAGACTGTAGTCAGTGTAGTGCTCCACACTTATGGAGGTCTGGTCAAAAAAGATTAATAAGCGAATTGCATGGGTTATTATCCAATTGCTGAAATCAGAGTAAATTCGAAATTTTTACAATGCGAAAATATTGATAAATGCTTTTATAAAATGAAATAAATACAATTCACAAAGTTATTTTGAGAAATAAATTACTTCTATCTTATCGCAATAACAGCATGATTGCTCTAGAAATACTAATTTATTTCATAAAAAGTGCTCGGGGCAATTCAAAAGTATCAAATATTAATCTGCAATTTTGCAAGTTGTGTTTTTTCATAACGTGCTAACTAATTTTACCTATATTCTACAGTAAAAAAACAAAATCGAATATTTCAAAATTAATGGAAAAATATCATTTTGTACAAAATTTCAAATGTTTTGGGGCAACTCAAAAATATACATAAATGGCCTGGAAATTGGCATGCAATGTTCTTTTATAACGTATCAACATATTATAACTATTCCATATGAAGATTCTGAAGTTTGCCCGAAACCCCTATTTTTTGGCCCACCCTACTGCCCATGCCATTAACTTGCCACTTTGAGCTGGAGAATTAATCTCCAGCTAATTTCTGATAGCGAAACTACTGTCAAATTACTAATGATTGACTGTTTAACTAATGAAGACATATACTCTAATCAAACACATCTTCAGCAGAATTTGACCCAAACTGCTGAATTGCTATTAATATACCACCAATCTTGTTGATATTTAATTTCTAAATCCTATAAACTTCTATTAACTAATCCATTGTTTCATCTTTCAATGTTTTTTTTACCCATTATAACAGTATAGCTAATACTCGATACATTTTTTGTTTGTTGCTTATTGTCTCGCAATGATGCAATACACCTGGCCTATTTTCCAATGCTTTCTCGTTCCTAATTAACCTAATTACATTTTTCAGAGTCACAAGCGAGTTTCTACGAGAAAGCGAGCAGACTTCCTAACCTTCCACAACAAGTGGATGAAGATCCACACGAAGGAGAGTGACCACAGAAACACTGAGTCATGGTTTATGGGCAAATGTGATGGGCTGAGACCGAACAAGACTACCCTGGAGAAAATAGAGGCCCATGACAGACCTCCCTTCAGAAAATACCATCACTACTCCTACGAGATGCTCGACGTTAGCAGTTCTAGTTCTAATGGAAGTAGTTCTGGTCACAGTAAAGACTCCAATGTGTCTATTAGCAGTGGAGTTAGCAATAATAGTTCAGCTCCCTGTGCAAGCTAGTGCACGGCTGTCGATAGTAACTAGGATCTTCTAAAGTAGATTTTTAGCTACTTCACGTGTGCCTAGAGCTCATGAAATACAACCTGAAGTTCCAAACCAATCTCTTTCAAAAGTGAATCTGAAAATTCTGAGACTTGTCGAATGCCTTAGTAGGATGATTAATTATTCACCAAACGCTTCACAATCTTCTGAAATGGAGCTGCGAATTCTCATCAGTATTACAAATAATGAAAGATGTGCACAAGTAGCGCAGTGAACTATGCAAAGGTATTTTAAGGCTTCGAAAGTAGCACTCAGTGCAAATTAGACTTAAGTCAATGTTGTATGTTATATTGTGTAAACTTACATATTTTAACGTTGTTTATTGTACATATAGAGAGCTCTTACTTTGGGCATTTAGATGTCCGTGCAATCTATTCTGTAAATGATACTGTTAGAATTTTCCTAGCGATATATTATCATCAAACCCTTGAATCAAAAGTTCATTTCCTGACTTCTATCCATTTATTGTGGATAGTATTTGTCTCTCTCGAATAGAAGATTGGTCTACTCATTAGTCTCTTATGTTTTGTTACTTACATAATAGGATGGAGCGTTTTTTAACTTTCTTATTTTGTTCTGGTAATAGTTTAAAAAGTTGCCATTTGATGAGAAAATAATGTGGGGAAAATCTTAGATCCATAGACAATTTTTTCATGTGTTAGCAACACGAGACTTGAATGGATATGAAAAAACACAGTTTTTGATAAAATTTATTTTTTTGACATTGCAATTCATACTGGGTAAAGCTAGATAAATAAAGCTCATATTCAGTTCAGAAATAAAATTGCAAAGCTCTGCTACATATCTTAATGCAACAGTTAAGTTACAATTAATTTTGGTTATATAAAATTAAATTTAAAACCTCCATGTCCTAAGTTATCTTCATTCGCCACAGTTGGATAATTATTAGCAATAAAATTTAATAATACAATGCAACTCCTGTACTGTGAACCCTCTTGATTAATTGAGTTGGAAGTTTAATTTTCCATGCTTTAAGTCAAGGATTTCCATAATATACTAAAAAGACTAATTAAGGTCGCCCATAAATTGTAGAGAGGATGGGTTGGGTGATGGCGGAACTCTATACAAAGTCACCTTCTCGTGGTGAGTTATTTGAAATTAATTTAATAAATTTCAAATTAAAGACCCGTAGTTGCATTGTTATTTGCTTTATTATTATTCAATTGTATTTTATTGCTCATAATTAGTTATTTCAATTCAAAGTCTCGTGAAAAACTAGTCTAGGTGTCCATGATAGTTCCCACATTATTTTAAAATATGACTACTTCTTCCCTCTATTATCAGAACGAACTCAATAAAGTTGAAAAAAAGCTCCACTCTATTACATAATTTAGTTTTGTTCGTTATGGTTTATGTGTATATATCTGATATTAGTTTTACACCAAAGGTACATTTGAAAATTGTCATGACTATTAATTCATGTGACTGAAATAGCAGTGCCTCTACTAGTTGAGGTCTAGACACTGTGTGCCATGCCTACCTAGTATGCCTTACTAGCTTCACCTACACCTACCTACACACCTCTACGTACGTCTTCCTCTCCAAAACACTACTTATTTTGATGAATGTTTGAAGTCAATAGGTAGCAGCATCTGGTTGAATATCTCCACAAAGTCGATAAGAAAGATGTGGCCTTGCAGATTCTATTTTGAAAAGTACTTGTGAAAATGTAAATAAGTATGTACATAGTATGACAGGTGCTTCAGATAGTTCCATATATAGCTAGTGCCCTGAACCATATATTATTCACTGATGTTCCGGTCACTTCTTCACTAGAGAAATGTTAGTAATTTTGTAACAGAGGAGCAGTACTGATTTTGTTTTCTGTTCAGTCATCTCGGAGAGCTTTAATACCTGTACTGGTTATGATCGTCAAAAAACTGCCAAGGTCCCGTTTTTATTTTGTAAGTCTCATTATATAAAGTGTATATATAAGGAACAAAAATATCATTACCCTTTAGTTTCACTAATAATTTCCGTGTATCTTTGTGAATTTAAATCAAAATTAACTCAAATTGGAGGTAAAAGGATTCTAATACCATATACGAGCTTCCCAGTAATATAAATTGATACAGCAATCTCGAGTAGCCACCGCATTAAAAAGAACATCCCTTCTATTTTACTTTATGACCGTTGGCTCGTGGAAAGACTAAACCTATCATCTATCAATATAAGTCTAGTGGAAACATCTAAAATCTAACAAAATAATAATTAATTTCAAGAATTACCACTCCACATTCTTTCTCTGATGAGCTTTATTAGGCCATTGCATGAAATTATTTTGTTCAATGCACTTAACGGCAGCTTTGTACTCATCCGAAGAAGCATAAATTAGTAGAAAAGAAATATATTAATCTGATCTGAAAAATGAAAATAAATTTTGTTTATACGTTTGAAGTTTACAGTAAATTGAGTTGAGTTTATTGTCATAATTTTTAATTCACGTATGCCCCCTCCGTACACACTCATTCAAACTGATTTTAAAAAGCTGAAAAAACACTAAAATAGAGTTTGCAGAGATCCATGTTGAGAGATTATTTATCAAACTGTTAAGACCAAACGGAGAAGTAAATTTTCTTCAGTAATATCAAACACGATACTCCAAATTAATTTGCTATACCTTGATATCGTACCAAAGGTTCACAGAATTTGTTTGATGGTGTGTACGGGGCCATAACAAGAGTCCTGGAAGCAAAACATACCCCCATTATTTTTCTTGGAACATTCAATTATTATATTATGGAGACTGAAAAATAATCGTTTACAGAATTTATTAAATTAGCGAATAATCATAATAGTCCAATACACAAATTGGTTTGATTCATTTTCTAGATATTTGTCACAATAATCTTTAACTTAACGGTGGGATAAATTAGGTAATAAAGGATAAAACTCTAT
Source organism: Caprella mutica (assembly GCA_947561585.1). Classification (NCBI taxonomy): domain Eukaryota; kingdom Metazoa; phylum Arthropoda; class Malacostraca; order Amphipoda; family Caprellidae; genus Caprella; species Caprella mutica. Next base: position 23,196 of record CANNZV010003626.1, read on the forward strand.
TTTAGAGTGACTAAAAGGTATTATATTATTGATAATCTGTTGAGTAATTAGCCTTATTTATTTATTTACAATAATGTCCAAATCTATTTATTATAACATTAATTGTACTCGTACGCAAATTTTCTGGTTGGTTAGAACTTAGAACCATTGCTATCCTTTTAGTAAATTTAAACTAAATAGTTCCAAGACGAAGATTATTCTTGTATTAGATACATATCTGCAGCAAAGTATTTTCTATACAGTAGTCAAAAGATGTGAATTTATATAAATACTGACTAGGGAGTTTGGCATTTTTATAAATATAAAAGAAAATAGAAATATACAGAGTAAATCAATGAGATTGTTTCTCTATCCAAAGTTTGAAGCTTTTGCTTCGCCATTGGTGGAAAAACGTATGACGTCACAACTGCACATTATAGCTACAATGAAATAGGATATAAATGTGTTCCTAAACTCTGGTTTATTTACTATTCTTCTTTTTGAAAAAAATATCCGTAGTTATTATTTAAAAGTTGTTCAAGTGAGTATTTACAAATAGTAGTTGAGGGTCAGTTTTTTCACCTCTGAATGCAAAGAGCCTACATTTCCCATAATCTAGTTACTCCATTATAGTTCAAACATAGTACAGTCTATGATTTGTTTTCCTATAGACAGGCGGCAGTAACTTCTTTGACAAACTCTTTCCGAACCGCTTGCGTTTTCTCCTCCTAATTCTGTCACTCCTTGCCGTTCTGAACCGCTTCATCAACTCCGATGGGAAGAGTAAAGAGTTCTTGAGGGAGGTAAGAAGGGCAGAACTTCCACCAGTGGCGGGAAGACTGCGTCCTCTGCCAGACGTATGGGACAGTAGCCTTGCTCTTCGACGATCTGAGAAATTACAACTTTATTAGTGAGATGGAATTTATGCAGCAGTATAAAATATAGAGCAAAATTAGTGCATTTATATTCCCTTCAATTGAAGACAGTATGTCATAATTGTTGTCTTTAATTTAGGAAGAATATGACAAAGTATTCAACTTACTGGCTGTAGGACACTTGTAAAGTCTATTCAGTTTTTCATAGTCCAACTGAAATAAAAAAGGATTAATGAAGTTGCTTATCATCATTGAAAACATTGTTCATGTAATGAAACTTAGTTTAAAAATATAGTTATGAAACTACACCAGACAGCAGTATATGTTCGTTCAGTATGTGAGTATTTACACGTAGTATTCAGTATTCATTTAGCTATTCAGTACTCTGTTCTCAAGTTAAGGATTGACCTTGTAGGATAGTCTAGATTCTAGAATAGAATAATGTTTTCTTACTTCAATCGAATGTTTTGCACACAACTTACCATATAAATAGTTATTAGTGGTGGATACTTTAATTTTTTGTTATTGATAATTAAACATAAAGCAAACATTATTTGATTCTAGAACATTCTACAAGCTCAATCCTTTGGTAGGAAACTGAAACAAAATTACTTGATATTAATACTGCATAGCTAAATGCCCACATATAGCTACTCATTGCCTAAATTCTCTATGCATTGACTCACAACTGAAGGCTCGGCAGGTCTGTTGAACATCACCCCCTTCTCCTTACTAACGAGGGTGGGGAACACGAAGTACAGTTTGGAGAAAGCCTGTGAGCCGTAGTGCATCACCGACTCTGAAACATCACCTCTTGCTTTATTATATACCCTGCAGTATTTGGTCTCAACCTTTCATTAGGGTTCTGACAATATGTTTTTTTTAAATCATAGATCTTAAGAATATCATAAACGAAATGAAATGGCATCCTATATACTCTTGTTTAGAACGATTCAATAATGTTTAATTCTCTCGGTCTATAAAATTTTCGTGATTTATGATGTTAAAAGCATATTATCACAACCCCGCATATCATCTAACTTTAAAGAGTATTTTTTTAGGTGTCCTCACCAATGTCGTAAGGCATGTTCATGAGCTCATCATTCCAGCGGTTATCAATGTTGAAGTTAACCGCCATTCCCTCCTTGATGTTACTCCACCTCACATCCACGTGGTTGTCTCTGTCAGGACGCGTGTGCTCGTGGTAGAAGCCGAGGGCGTGCAGCAGCTCGTGGTAAATGTTGCCCCTGTCCCATGGAAGGGAACAGAACATTCCCAGAGAAAGCGCTTGCTCTCCCCCCACTTTACCCACACTGCTGTAGCACCTAAAGGCAAATTACTCTTCAATGTTAAGGATAAAAAACAGGGTATGTTACGAATTATCGGTCATTTACACATCTTCGGACATGTAAGAAAAAACTATATAATAATATTAATCATTTTTATATCGTTTTGCCTATTTGACCGAAGATGTGAAACTGACTGATATTTCATAACTTACCCTACTGAGAAGAAATTATACGTGTTAAAGTTTTGTTCATATCTAAATTAGGAAAATATTGTTTTTGACAGTAGTCAGGGCACAAGTTTCTCTTCCATATAGAAAGCTAAGAAAGAGATCATAAAAGTTTTGAAAAAAGATGAGCTGATTGCAAAGAAAAAATGGCCTCATTTTCTCATAGTTAGTCGTTGTGCAACAGGAAACATAAGAAAATTACATTGAATATTTCTCTAACAAATTAGGCTTTATTCGCATTATAAGACTATTCTAAATTAAGAACTGTTTAACCCTCATCAAATTTACTGGAACTGTTGTACAAAAAAAAATTGTTATAGATACTGATATGAAAATCGTAACCTAAAAAGGAATGGATACTTGTGTAACTATTCTTTGACATAACACCACTCACTTGTAAGAGTCATACTCTCTCACCACTCACTTGTAAGAGTCATACTCTCTCACCACTCACTTGTAAGAGTCATACTCTCTCACCACTCACTTGTAAGAGTCATACTCTCTCACCACTCACTTGTAAGAGTCATACTCTCTCACCACTCACTTGTAAGAGTCATACTCTCTCACCACTCACTTGTAAGAGTCGTAGACAATCTTCACGAAGTTTACCTCCTCTTCCCTCTTCACGAATTTCACGCAAGACTTTTCCTCTATTGACTTCATGGTCCACTCTATGAGCATCTTGTCAAGGGGCCGGTAGTCTGCAAAAAGACTTAACTTATTATTCAGGGTAGAATATAATTGAATACCAAAATAAGTTATGAATTATCGGTATGTTTCACATATTCGTTCATATAAGAAAAAATATATAATAATTGAAATATAAATTTATTATATTGTTTTTTCCTCTATGACTGAAGATGTGAAACCGACCGATAATTTAATACGTATAATCTACCTTAATAATAAAAGTATGTTTTCCCTTATTTAAATGATTAAATCAAAGTGTTAAGCCTCTGAATTACGAATATTAATTTCGTGTTAAAGAGTGGCTATTAATTTTAATATAATCACACCAAACTAATTAATAGGTAGTTTTCTCTCACCGAAATCTTCAGAGAATTGGTAGGGCACCAGTCCGTCTGGCCAGAGGATGGAAGTGCCCAAGGGGGAATCAACAGAACTCCACTGTGGGGGGGGGGGGTATTTAATATAGTTTCAGTACACATAGATATTCTATTTACTAATTTACTATACCTAATATCTGTTGGAACCCGTTAATATGCATGCAAATTTTATTGATGTGTAACTTTATAAGTTAGTATCCTGAAAACTAAGAAGTTTCGATAATTTCGGTTTTCATGAAACAGTATTTGTTTTATGTGAAATTTCCTATGTAAAGACAGAAATACCTTAGAATAAGGGTATCAATATCTCAATAACGGAACCTTTTTAAACATTTTGTCAACTTGGATTTTTTTTAAACTTTGAATTCTTATACAAGCTGTCAAATTTTGTCGGATCTGAAATTAAAAACCCTGTAAACACCCGGTATAACACTCACACCCACATCTTGCCCATATTCATGCAGGTATAAATTCAGCACTCATTTTTTACCCTTATTCATGAATAATTCCCGTGCTGATATCTTACCCATGTGAGTATAACTCTCATACCATATCTTACCCATGTAAGTATAACTCTCATACCATATCTTACCCATGTAAGTATAACTCTCATACCATATCTTACTCATGTAAGTATAACTCTCATACCATATCTTACCCATGTAAGTATAACTCTCATACCATATCTTACTCATGTAAGTATAACTCTCATACCATATCTTACCCATGTAAGTATAACTCTCATACCATATCTTACCCATGTAAGTATAACTCTCATACCATATCTTACCCATGTAAGTATAACTCTCATACCATATCTTACCCATGTCAGTATAACTCTCCTACCATATCTTACTCATGTAAGTATAACTCTCATACCATATCTTACCCATGTAAGTATAACTCTCATACCATATCTTACCCATGTCAGTATAACTCTCCTACCATATCTTACCCATGTAAGTATAACTCTCATACCATATCTTACCCATGTAAGTATAACTCTCATACCATATCTTACCCATGTCAGTATAACTCTCCTACCATATCTTACCCATGTAAGTATAACTCTCATACCATATCTTACCCATGTAAGTATAACTCTCATACCATATCTTACCCATGTAAGTATAACTCTCATACCATATCTTACCCATGTAAGTATAACTCTCCTACCATATCTTACCCATGTAAGTATAACTCTCCTACCATATCTTACCCATGTAAGTATAACTCTCCTACCATATCTTACCCATGTAAGTATAACTCTCATACCATATCTTACCCATGTAAGTATAACTCTCCTACCATATCTTACCCATGTAAGTATAACTCTCATACCATATCTTACCCATGTAAGTATAACTCTCCTACCATATCTTACCCATGTAAGTATAACTCTCATACCATATCTTACCCATGTAGGTATAACTCTCCTACCCATTTCTTCCAGCCTCTAACTCTCACTTTCCAATTTTCAAAGTTGTAGACACATACAAACCACAAGCGTATCCGCGCTTTTCCCAAACCACTTTCATTTCATAAGCAATTACCCTTCTTAGCTGATAACGAGAAAAAGAAGATTTCCGCTTTCTCCTTCGCTTAGGGCTCTAACCTGATTAGCAATTAATTACAAGGCTTTTCATCTATCCCATAATCTACTCATCAATATATCATGCTTATCTTTTCCATCGTCAAAATTGCACTATGGTATTTAATTCTTCTTCTACCTCATTAATTGCTATACAGTACTTGGAGAGATAAAAATCACAGCTTCATTAACGAGTAAATATATAAGCAACGGACAAATAGGATTTTTTTATCAGGTATTTAGTCAAAAATATTGGTTTTGATCACAAATTCTTAAAATAAACATTCATTCTTTTTTTTACCCCAATAGCTATGGGTGAAAGAGAAAATGAACCATGCGGCGTGAGAGTGCCTAGCTCTTAACGCTGAATATTTTTTATGAAATTCTTCAATATACTTCATTCCAACAGTATAGTATAGTAATACAATACGCACATGAATATTAGGGTTTTATATATCGTAATTATTATACGATACAGTAGTCTTATGCAGTGAAACTCCTCTATAGTGAACTCCTCTATAGTGAATGAGTTAGGATGTAGCCTGAATAGTGAATAAATTTTTTTAGTCCGCGATGAACTGCCAAAAGTTTTAAAAATCTTATGGCTATTTTATGACAGACTAAACAAAACATATTCACTATACAGGCTACATCCTAACTCATTCACTATAGAGGAGTTCACTATAGAGGAGTTCTATACTGTATTACATTACGAATTAATAAAAACTCACCGTTTGATGGTGAATATCATTGTAGTACTGCGGCTCAGAACTCTTCATGTCTCCTTCGTAAAATCCTCCAAATTCCAACTGATGCTCGTGAAACAGTTTATCCATATAATTTGGATACAAAGGGACATCGCTTGCTTTTGAGGCATCGTAGGTAGGTTTATTATCCATAGAAAATGTGAGCAAAGAGTTGTCCCTAATTCCATCCACAGGAGGTAAGTATAAAGAGTTACTATCGACAGCATTAGCAGTAACTTCTTTGTTATTCACAAATCTGTTATTAAGTCTTCCATAAAGAGTGAGAGGTGAGTTATTATCTTGCCACATGTTGTGAATCTTGCTAGAGTTCGTGCCTTTCTTTCCCTTCGAGTCCATCCCTTTCCTTCCCTTTGAGTCTGTCCCTTTCTTTCTTTTCACTAGTTCTGGTGAGTCTGGAAACAATATCCGAGTGGGATGACGGTGTTGACCTGGAAAAAGTAAGAAAATTTATATTAAATTTCCTGTATTTCTCTGAGTCCACTTTAAATATTTCAATGTCTAAAGATGTGTGATTTTACTATATCTTTCTAAATTACTTTAATTCGTTACGTTAGGTAACATTCAATGACAAAAAATTACAGTAAAATATGAACCTACGAAAATGATTGCATATAAAGTACAATGAGGTAAATGTGCATAGAACACAATAAATAGTTTATCTGAGTTTCTTTTATAGCAGAGACAGGCAGGTTAGTTTTTGCGGTGTTTTCTAACCTGACACTCAGGAAGTAGTTATTCTGAATGACTCATATCTAGTTTGGTGTACGTTAACACAGTCTTCTGTACGTTAACACAGTCTGCTGTACGTTAACACGGTCTGCTGTACGTTAACACAGTCTGCTGTACGTTAACACAGTCTGCTGTACGTTAACACAGTCTGCTGTACGTTAACACAGTCTGCTGTACGTTAACACAGTCTGCTGTACGTTAACACGGTCTGCTGTACGTTAACACAGTCTGCTGTACGTTAACACAGTCTTCTGTACGTTAACACAGTCTGCTGTACGTTAACACAGTCTGCTGTACGTTAACACAGTCTGCTGTACGTTAACACAGTCTGCTGTACGTTAACACAGTCTGCTGTACGTTAACACAGTCTGCTGTTCGTTAACACAGTCTGCTGTATGTTAACACAGTCTGCTGTACTTTAATACAGTCTGCTGTACGTTAACACAGTCTGCTGTACATTAACACAGTCTGCTGTACGTTAACACAATCTGCTGTACGTTAACACAGTCTGCTGTATGTTAACACAGTCTGCTGTACGTTAACACAGTCTGCTCTACGTTAGCACAGTCTGATGTACGTAAATACAGTACACTGTATGGTAACACAGTCCGCTGTACGTTAATATAATTTACTGCAACATATCTGTGTATCTGTACCGCTATATTTCAAAGTTTTATTTTCAAACTGCTCCCTTCCATTAGATGCGAGTACTGGGAAGAATACTCGCATCAAACACATAATGATTATAAACAATATAAATGAGTAGTAAGGTCGAATAAGCCTGATTGCTTCTACTTTCCATTGCATAATACTATTGTGCTATGGAAAGTAAAATGCATTATAAAATGAAACATATGGTATATAATCTATGCTTATTATTCATGAATGGAAATGGAAAAGTAGAAGGTAAATAATAACATCAATATCTGACAGTCCACTTGCCCTGTATATTCTTTTTATACAAGACTATAATTCTATTCGGAACTGGATAGTGACAAGTTAAGTCCTAACTATCTATGCTAAAAGTAGTGAGATCATTTAAACAGTGTAATTAGCATGACGATAATTACAGAACATTATATCGTCACGATCTAGTTAACAGCTATACATTATTTCCATGGTAACCATTTATATATGTTATTGTATATTACGGAAGGAGTTTTCTTTCGAGAGGTTTTGATAGTCATTACGATTTTAAAGCGTCAAATTTCTTCAATTGTAACACACAATAGATAATATTATGTTGAATACTGTGTAAATACAGGGTGGGGCGTAAGTTTGGAAGCAAATGAAAGTGCATATTATAATCCAACGAAAAATATATTTATTAATTTACAGTTATGTATTATTACATAAGGGTTTTAAGAATTCAAAAATCATAAATTTATTCAAAATATCCCCCCTTGTTTTTAATGACAGCCTCAAATCTCCTCCGAACTCCTCCTACTGCGGCACGCAACTGTTCCTGTGAAATTTCCTTCCAAGATCTCTGGAGCGAACGCTTTAAATCATCCACACTGCGATGGAATTTACCACAAGCCTTTGATTCAAGAATGGACCATACCGAAAAGTACATAGGATTAACATCTGGGGAGCAGGGAGGCCACATTTCTTTGGACCAAAACCGTGGAAGATGGTCATGGCACCAGTTTTGAGTGACATTTGCAGTATGTGAAGTCGCGCCGTCTTGCTGAAATGTCCATAGAGTGTCATTACCGAAGTGATCCTTAGCTGACTCCAACATTGGCGTCAAAATATTCTCAATATAACATTTAGCATTGATTTTGGCGCCTTGTTCCACAAAAATTAAAGGAGATCTCCAAGTTTCTGAAACGGCGGCCCAGACCATAACTGAAGCAGGTTTCATGGTTTTGTGGACAGTTTTTTGGTTGTATGGGATGTCTTTTGCACTTTTACCAATTATTCTGTCATTCCTCCGGTTGTGAGCCATTTCCACTGTGAATTTTTTTTCGTCAGACCAAACAATTTCACCAGCCGTGCCAGACTTCAATTCTCTCAGAAGTGCTTTGCTTCTCTCCAATCTCTTTTTCTTTACAGCTTCTAACAGAGTCTGTCTCTTTTGGAGGGTGAAAGAGGACATCTTTAGGTCTTCTTTGACAACTCTTCTCATTGTTCTGGGACTCAAATTAGCTGTTTTGGCTAACAATCGTATTGACCTTTTCGGGTTCCTCCTGATCTTCTCTCGGGCACATTTATCAGTTGTTTGGTGCGTTGTGAGCGTGGTCTACCACTTCTTGGACGATCAGTCAAGTCTCCTCTCTCATTAAAACGCTTCACACACTTCCAAACAGTCGATCTCGCTATTGAGAGAGTCTTTGAAATGACGGAATCTGACTTCCCGGCACGGTGTAGAGCAATAATGGCTTCTCTTTTGTCTGACATTTTTGAATTTACTAAATTTTTGTAAAAAATAACACTGCCACGTCATAATGTAGTGTCTCTACTATAGTTCAAACCCTATCACCTACTTAGGAACTTATTTTTAAGAATTATATTAATGTTTGAAAAATTGCTTCCAAACTTACGCCCCACCCTGTAGTTGCAATGTTCTAACTACTATGTAATTAGGTGTTATGTAATACTCTGCTATTATAACTACTATAGTCTATCACGTAGATCTGCACATAGCTACCTAAAGCAACTATTATTAAATCGTTTGAGGACAATTGCATTGCTCAAGATATTAATGGTTATAGGTAGATAATGTAATATTCGACTCGTAGTACATCACGCAGTACACATGCATGTTACGCGCTACTTACCAAATTGCGCTATCTTAAGAATGCCATTGTGTATTTTTAGGATCTTTGAAAACGCGCAGCAATCTCGAGAGTGTGCAAGGCAGGTAAAGGGTATGAAGCAGGACCAACAGTGATGGAGGAGATAACCAATTTTTGTATTTAATTGGCTCAATTCATTAAAATATGATAATTAAATCTTTACATAATAACTTGGACAATGAATGTTGAAATAAATTGGTTGCAACTTTAGAGCTTATTAATTTCATGTTTATTAGTTATTCAATAGTGTCTATTGTTGCAAATGAATAAATGAAACGTATTTTTAATGTTGCAGAGATGAGTAGAGTGTTCCCATACTTAGAGATAATACCCCTAGTAACATATAACAACACATGGCATGATCATAACCAGTTTTTTTTAGCAGAAAGTGCATCAAAATACTAGTCACACAATTACTTTTCTCTAGCAATCTTATTTAGGGAGTCTAGACATTCGAAAATGAAAGTGCAATGAATATTAAGAAGTACTTAGGCACTCAGCTCAGCAAATATTTTGACTAGCTGAAGAAAGCAAATAATACGAATGGGTAATTTAAACACTAATAATATTACCATGCAGTCAAATCTAAGAATTGTGAAAAGTGCAACGTCATGTTTAATATCTATGTTAATTATTATTATTGTATAAATAAAGAATGTACCATATGTGATTGTATGTATCATTATGCTGTAATATAGTAATTAATATCGTATAATAGTAATAAAGAGGTTTAAATCTTACTGTATTATGCTGTAGAATTACATTTATAATGAAAACAAATTGTGATGTAAGTATATGTCACTTTCAAATAAAATAATAAATGCTGAATATCAATCAATCGAATTTAATTCTAAAATAAGTAATAGAAACAATGACATTATAGTTTGCATTGTTTTTTTCAATAAACAACTCAATGAATTACTTTCATTATCAGTAATTCCTCGGGCAAACATTTTCTATAGTTTCTATTATTTTCCAAATTGAGAAAACAATTTTGCTGTTTTTTTTACATTTGTTACAATAAGATAACTTGGGTGTCATTACATAGCATACAAAAGAGAAAAAAGATAGTTAATGGGAATATAAAAAGATGAGAGATATGGTAGTTATATAAAGGTAGTAACGAAATATATATACTTATATAGTTAATCCAAAAAAATAATTTATTAGACAATTCTGCAGAACTATAAAGAACAAGAATAATTACCTAAAATTAGTATTAAATTTGTTACAGTAAATTTATTTACATGCTTTTAAAGTTTTTAATACTATGTGTGCAATATATGTACGAAACACTAATATGACGCTGAAGAAAAAGATTGTACTCTTTGAATTGATTTCTGATCTGAATTGTCTACACAAACATTGTATGTTCTGAGCAAATCTCTTTGGTATATATTGTATGTTTTATAGCGTTTAATATTTAATAGACATATTTTTGTATCTATGTGGAATTAATGGTTGGAGCACGACTAGAATTGGACTTCATTGGACTTTAAATTAGCAACACTGAATTAAAACATATATTGTAGTGATTATTGAAATCTTTAAAAGCACATAGAAACCAAAATATATTCTATTAATTTTAGGGTTTGCAGCAAAAGGATGAGGGACATAAACCGCAATGATGGAAAAAATTAGACATATACAAAGGGGACCTTTACTAAAGATAGTAACAAAGATATAGTCACTAAAAGTAGTTTAGAAAGATAGTTATAGTAAGTAATAAATGTTTTCATACTTTATAAAATTATACTATACATACTATAAAATAAAACACACTTATTATTTTAATCAATAATTGTGTTCACTCTAACTAAGAATGTTTTATATATATATAATTGGTATGCAATTTTATTGAACAAAGGCACACAAAAATCAATATTGTGTAGATAATTCTGTATTTAATTATGTGTTGATAATTCAAAAGTATTTCAAACTCTAACAAAGTGTATTTATAATAAAATTATAAAACAAATACATGTTCATTATTTATACTCCGCTCTAGTTGAATAAAATTTAAAGCTATAATTAACTTTCTATGAATTCTTAACATTTGTGTGTTGTATCTACAGTGTACACGCAACTACATCTTTTGTAACACATATTCGGGTGGAGAGATTTACTTCCGGAGGATGTACAGTCAAAGAAAAATGTATCTGTAATGATTTTCACAGTTACTGATTTCACATTTCCAAAAAGAAACTGAACTAATTGTAATGCTTGTGGACATACTAAAACTAGTTTGGATACACGATGATAAATTTATAAGATTTGAAAAGGATAGAAAAAACCCTGTGATTTGTGAAATTAGTATGAAGCAGTGACACTTTTTCTGATAGTATTTACAAAAGGTATAGAATATTATACATTGTAACATAAACAATAGGAGATAAATAGACCACAAATTATGTCATTATTTGTTGAACAATAATTATCCTATTTATTGAATAATTGAAATCAGTGGCCAATTTAATTACCTGACATAACTCAATATAATGATAGTATAGATAAATAAAAAGATGCCATTAATAATATCTCAGCCCATTGCAGATATTTGTATACTATATGTTGTAACTATCACTTTCGATTGGTATTGTCGAAAGTATTTGTCACATCAATAATTAGTTCTTTGAGTTCGATTTTTGTCACGAAATGATGCCTTTCACTAGAAAATAATGTCATTTTCACAGCAATGAAATGAAACGCTCGAAAGTCACGAACGAGAAAGGATCTCTTTCTGAAAGCTGGAACAACACACCATGCATGACATTGTATGGTACGTACTCTGTTATCTGGTACTAAACTCTTTGCCATATTGTACCAGATTAACTTTAGCACCTTTCTATGTTGTATCTATGGAAAAGTAAATTTGGGATATTATCATTGTTCATAGTGTAATATATTTTGGTTCGAAAGTGTTAATACATTATTTTTTAGCATACTGTACCTACCAATTAAAATTAAAAGCCTAATTAATTTGTTGTTAAATCAAATTTTGTATTATCTTCTTGTTTTCAAGAAAAATTCAAATAATCGACCAATCATAATTTATAGATTGTGTTTGGTCATATGTATTCAATACCAATTAAATGTATAATTAGCGAATGAGGTAAATAAACATTAAACAATAGCAAATATGACGCTGTAGCTGGTAGTGAAAGACAAAAACATTCTCAGTTTTCGATGGGAAGTGACTAGGAAGATCTTTCCAGTGTACCGTGTAGTGGCTAGGAAGATCTTTCCAGTGTACCGTGTAGCGACTAGGAAGATCTTTTCAGTGTACCGTGTAGTGACTAGGAAGATCTTTCCAGTGTACCGTGTAGTGACTAGGAAGATCTTTTCAGTGTACCGTGTAGTGACTAGGAAGATCTTTCCAGTGTACCGTGTAGTGACTAGGAAGATCTTTCCAGTGTACCGTGTAGTGACTAGGAAGATCTTTCCAGTGTACCGTGTAGCGACTAGGAAGATCTTTTCAATGTACCGTGTAGTGACTAGGAAGATCTTTCCAGTGTACCGTGTAGCGACTAGGAAGATCTTTTCAGTGTACCGTGTAGTGACTAGGAAGATCTTTTCAGTGTACCGTGTAGTGGCTAGGAAGATCTTTTCAGTGTACCGTGCAGTGACTAGGAAGATCTTTTCAGTGTACCGTGTAGTGGCTAGTAAGGATCTTTTCAGTGTACTGTGTACTGGATAGGAAGATCTAATCAGTGTACCGTGTAGTGGCTAAGAAGATCTCTTCAGTGTACCGTGTAGTGACTAGGAAGATCTTATCAGTGTACAGTGTAGTGACTAGGAAGATCTTTTCAGTGTACCGTTCAGTGACTAGGAAGATCTTTTCAGTGTACCGTGTAGTGGCTAGGAAGATCTTTTCAGTGTACCGTGTAGTGACTAGGAAGATCTTTTCAGTGTACCGTGTAGTGGCTAGTAAGGATCTTTTCAGTGTACTGTGTACTGGATAGGAAGATCTAATCAGTGTACCGTGTAGTGGCTAAGAAGATCTCTTCAGTGTACCGTGTAGTGACTAGGAAGATCTTATCAGTGTACAGTGTAGTGACTAGGAAGATCCTTTCAGTGTACCGTTCAGTGACTAGGAAGATCTTTTCAGTGTACCGTGTAGTGGCTAGGAAGATCTTTTCAGTGTACCGTGTAGTGACTAGGAAGATCTTTTCAGTGTACCGTGTAGTGACTAGTAAGGATCTTCTCAGTGTACCGTGTAGTGACTAGGAAGATCTTTTCAGTGTACCGTGTAGTGGCTAGGAAGATCTTTTCAGTGTACCGTGTAGTGACTAGGAAGATCTTTTCAGTGTACCGTGTAGTGACTAGTAAGGATCTTCTCAGTGTACCGTGTAGTGACTAGGAAGATCTTTTCAGTGTACCGTGCAGTGGCTATAAAGATCTTTTCAGTGTATCGTGTAGTGACTAGTAAGGATCTTCTCAGTGTACTGTGTAGTGACTAGGAAGATCTTTTCAGTGTACCGTGCAGTGGCTATAAAGATCTTTTCACTGTATCGTGTAGTGCTAGGACGGATCTTCTCAGTGTACTGTGTAGTGACTAGGAAGATCTTTTCAGTGTACCGTGCAGTGGCTATTAAGATCTTTTCAGTGTATCGTGTAGTGACTAGTAAGGATCTTCTCAGTGTACTGTGTAGTGACTAGGAAGATCTTTTCAGTGTACCGTGCAGTGGCTATAAAGATCTTTTCACTGTATCGTGTAGTGCTAGGACGGATCTTCTCAGTGTACTGTGTAGTGACTAGGAAGATCTTTTCAGTGTACCGTGCAGTGGCTATAAAGATCTTTTCAGTGTATCGTGTAGTGACTAGTAAGGATCTTCTCAGTGTACTGTGTAGTGACTAGGAAGATCTTTTCAGTGTACCGTGCAGTGGCTATAAAGATCTTTTCACTGTATCGTGTAGTGCTAGGACGGATCTTCTCAGTGTACTGTGTAGTGACTAGGAAGATCTTTTCAGTGTACCGTGCAGTGGCTATTAAGATCTTTTCAGTGTATCGTGTAGTGACTAGTAAGGATCTTCTCAGTGTACTGTGTAGTGACTAGGAAGATCTTTTCAGTGTACCGTGCAGTGGCTATAAAGATCTTTTCACTGTATCGTGTAGTGCTAGGACGGATCTTCTCAGTTTACCGTGATGTTTCTAGGAAGATTTTTTTCAGTGTACCGTGTCATTCAGTTTACATGGCACTGCACACGGAAAAGTATCAGGTCTAACTGTTTCTGAGTAATGTTGTTCCAATTCATCACAGACATATGTAGCGAATTGCATATGTTGAGAATCAAAATTAATGAATACACGAAACAAATAAATAATCATAATATTTTAATTATCTTATGAAAGGTGCGACGGATACTTTCGAAGAAAATGAGAGGCGAAAATATAAAATAGTCATAATATACTGTAGGTAGTTAGTTAGTCGTACTATCGATCAAATGAGCACTGATTGAAAAACAGAATGTAATTATAAATATTAAATTACTATTGTAAATGAAATTAGGTACATTAAATGCTATAAACAATAATATTATATAAGTACATTGTATTTCAGTTACTTACTTATGTACTGCGGTATAAGAATGCTGTTGTGAGTGGCATTTTGGTTCACTTTGAGAGACTTTGTCTTTTGAATGGCAAGTAACAGTAGGAAGAAATTCACTGCACCGCAATGATTTAATACCCATTTAATAACCATTTCTCAGTCTAAGTATTGATTTCGATATATGTTGTAAATAAATAAAACAAAATTTACACATTTAAGACATTTTCTTCATATGTATATTATCTAAATATTATTAAAAATATACACTGGCTGGTTACTGACTGGTACAGTACCTATTTTCCAAAATTAATGATTGGTATCAAAATAATATGAATTTTGTTTATAAGAACAAATTTTAGTGATTGAAGTTTCTTCTAATATTCTAATCATTGTTTTATTTTCACCACCACTATGTTTCGATGTCAAAGCTGTACTGAGTGAACAAATTCAACTGAAGATGATAATAGAAAGCTGACATTTGAAAAATAGAACAGTTACCGCGGTTATCATTTTCTATATAATTTATTTTCTTTACAGGAGTAACTTATTAATATATCAATTGAATGTAAAATATTGCCTGCCATTTTGTTCCAAAACCAGCACGCTGCTGACTCACTCTGCTTTTTTCTCGGCAAATTAGGTAGTTATTACCTACCTTCAGTGTTATTTACTTAAATAGATTCACTGCACAACCTTTTTCTTTAATATTAAGATAAATAAAGGCTTTATCTACCCATTCCATTTTTAAAATGAATGATACATTCATCGCTAAACTCCGGGGTCTTCCATGGTCTGTAACAGCAGATGAAATTGTTGAATTCTTTTGTAAGTATCTACCTAATTAAGTTAGCCATCATCTTTGTAGCTATTCTAGCTAGTTTAAGGGCTATTTAGTTATATATACTTTTCTATAACTTTTAAATTTACCTAAGTCTTAAATATAGCTAGTTAGGCATGCTGGCAGCTTTTATTGCACATAATTAAAGTTAGTGCCTTCCACTGCCTTGGAACCTACCTATAAGGCCTAGGCTAACCGGCTAATTAGGCAGGTAGTTAGTTTACCGTTGTTAACCAAGTTAATTAGGTAGCCATTCTCTATGATTCTAGGACGCCGCGTTGGACCAGCCTCCAAGGTTATTATCATCCATTTTACAGAGTAATGAGTATGTCATAATGTCACTTAAAGCCAATTAATTGGCTTAGATTTCAAAAGGTTAAAACTCAGATATGTCTAATTGGCTTAAAATTTTGAAATAATTCCTATGTTCCCATGTTAATTTTGGCTTGAAATCTTCAAAAATTGAGCCAAATTTGCTTGGCTCAGAATTTTTGTGAAATTTTGGCTCCAAAATTGGCTTACAATTTTGCAACCTCTGGAACATGGATTAGGACATTAGGTATCATAATCACAAAAGTTTCAATTTTTTGACTTTAAAGAAGGTCTTCAGAGACCCCAGTCTGCAGAATAAAATATGGGACATTTTTAACATTTTCTGTGTCACTGTGTGAACAATCCTTAATTTCCTCCTATATTTACATGTATTTTACTGAGAAGTACAGAAGCCAAAATAAAGGATTTCTTGGAGAACACTTTACGAGTAACGAGTTGTCGAGTTCCTGCAGTCTGTCTGGCAGAGCCCCATGTTTTTAAGTGTGGACAAAGTCGCCAGTATATTGGCAACTTTTGACTTTTGAGGGGTTTAAATAAGTTGAAAAACATGTAAATAAGGAGTAAATCACTCCCAAAATAGTCTCAAGAGATGCACATGCTTCAGGCATGAAGCATAAAGATGTTTCCAAGTGTAAAATCTTAACTAGGAAGTCAAATTTCTCCTTTAAACTTAAGTACCTTAAATGTGGTGACCACTGACCTGGATCTATTTTCTCTCTAAACTGGCGACCTTCCTGCCACAATTTGAAACATGGCAGAGACCCAGGATTTTTTAAAGAAATTGGGATTTGGGCGCAGCAAATAACATGGAAACATAGAAATTAAATAGGACTTGGACCAGTCTGCAAAAGATGCATGATGTTGTGAAGTTTATCCGGCACCTATTGAGGCCTTGAAATTTAAGAGAAATTAGTCTCCTGAATTATCTGGCGTCTGGCGACAATTTTCTAATTAATTCCTATGTTTACATGTATTTATTTGAGAGTACTTGAGATTTTTGGTCATTTTGGAGAGAAATTTGAAAATCTCTGGAGAGAAATTGCCCCAAAAATTAAATATCTGGAGACTGATTGTGCATGCTTTGCAGACTGGGACTTGGGTGCAGGATTAATCCACAAATCCTGCTGTACTTTTCGGACTGGCTTATAAGTTAGGTATAACTAACCCAGTCTGCTAAAGATGCACAATCAGTCTACGGATTGCTATTTAATTTTCGGGCAATTTGTCTCCAAAGACCAAAGATTTTCAAATTTCTTTCCAAATGGCCAAAAAATCTCAAAATACTCTCCAATAATTACATGTAAACATAGGAATTAATTGGAAGATTGTTGCCGGATAATTCAGGAGACCAATTTCAAGGCCTCAACAGTCGCCAGATTAACTTCATACATCTTTTGCATTCTGGCCAGTCTTCAGGATATGGGAGATAATTCTCTCCAAACATTTTTGATTTAATTCCTATATTTACATTAATTTTGCTACAAACACTGAATTAATCCCTATTCCCTATATTTACATTAATTTTGCTACAAACAGAATAAGAAATCTCAATGAACAATTTACCAGTTTCTGCTGACTGGTAACTAACCCAGATAGATGGCACAGTGGCACTGACAGTCTGCAAACTAAAGAGCGTCAAATCAGTTTCCAAAATTTAATTTTAAGGTTAATATGTCTCCAATGATTTTGAGTCTGATTTTAAAATCTGTTTCCAAAAATCAAAATGTCTCAAATATTTATATGCAATTTTGTAAACTCACTGAACTGACTGTAAACATAGGAATTAATTAAGAAATAGTCTTCAAACTTCAATCTCTTCCAAAAATATATTTTCTCTCAAACAAATTTAAACCCAGTCTCTCACTCTGGAAAAAGTGGTCTTTTCTGATGGATTTTTTAGCAAACCAGTAAATACAGTAATAAATTAATGGGAACTGTATATCTGCAGCATTTAGCCTCTATAATTCATCTGTTAGCCCAAGGTATTTTCCAAATTGCCATTTAAACAATGTCTACAAAGATCTTTAGCAACCAGTCTACAACTTACAAGATCTAAAGATCATGATGAAGTGACATTGAAATCATGAAGACTGCAGAATATGAAACATTTTTCCAAGACTCTCTGAGACCCATGTGCCAGAGTCTGTCAGTGTGCCAGGTACCATGTTTCAAAGTATGGACAAAGTCAGCAGTAGACTGGTGTCTTTTGAGGGGTAAAATAAGTTGAGAAACCTGTGAGTAACAAGTAAATCAATATAAATTAGTCTCTAGAGATACACACACATGTATCACACATGAACTTATGAAGCTGAAGCATAAGGATGTTTTCAAGTGAAAAATCATCACAAGGAAGTCAAATTTTTTCTCTAAAGTAACTTAAATGTGGCGACCTCAATCCATTTTCTCATTAAACTGCTGACTTTCCTGCCACACTTTGAAACATGCGCTGGGTAATTTAGCACAGTTATTTTGAGCCCTTCAATTGCAAATGGTAAGAAATATCTGTTTTTCTCCTATGCTACAATATTATTTTGGAGATAATTTATGAATTATGATAATTTATGATATTCATGTTTCCATGCTAATTATGAAGGCTCATCATGCTAATTATTTCTCATAAAGTATATCTGAAATATGAATGATTTCAATAGCTAAATAACAAATTCAACTAACAAAATAATTATATATGCCTATTATTCAAGTAACTTCTATTTCAGGTCCCCTCCCTGTGAAAGAAGGTCTGAATGGTGTTCATCTGCCCAATAAGAATGGACAAGGCAGACCAAGTGGAGAGGCTTTCGTTCAGTTTGAGACAGCTGAACATCTCGCATCTGCTTTGGAAAAGCACAGGGAACACATTGGACGCAGATATATTGAAGGTAGGTTGCTAGTTGCAGCTTCAATATTTTCAACCAATATAAACTTTCAAAAGCTCTCAATATCTTCTATTAATTGTTAAATTGTTTAAATCCACAAAAATAGTATGAAGAAAATGTTCCATATAGAATTTCTTATTTATAATTATTTATTTGATTTATTTTATTCATAATTACAATTTTACAGTTACTTTATTATATGCTTACTCACAGTTTATCTATTTTAATTTTTGTTCTCTACCCTCAGTGTTCAAAGCCAAACCGTCTGAATTGACATGGTTCATGCGCAAAGAATACGGAACTAATGGAGAGAACACTGACGACTGCTGTGTGAGATTAAGAGGCCTGCCTTACAACTGCTCTAAAGAAGAGATCTCTAACTTCTTCATGGGTATGGCTCTAGTCAAATGAATACAATTTTTTAACTAAATAATAACAAACAAATACAATTATCTATAATCTCTCATATAACAGTATATCTAACTAATTGGATGTTATTAAAGGAATGTATGTTAATTATTATTTTGAAATATCACTCCTCATATTGATTGCCATTTCATTTACTGATGAAATTCCCTAGATGTGCTTTGATGAATTTCTATGAAGTTCAAAGAGTAGAGATGAAAATATTCAACTTCATTAGAACTTTTGCATTTACAATTAGTTAGTTGAATTTTTCATTCCAACTAGCTACTATAGTTTCTAAAAACTTTACTTTCATTGTTGTTCCAAAATTTAAAGTACACATCTATGATTAAATATTTTTAAATATTTCACTCTAGTCTTTGATTTCATAAATTGAAATCTCTAATATTTAAGATTATCAATTGAATTTCTGATTAACTGCATCCAAATTGTACATGGATTTTTTAGATGTAAATCTTAGATTGATTTTCTTCTTGAATTGTTGATATTCCAAAGGGGGTGGATGTTGATCCACTATTCTAACTCAAATGCTGTTCTTTTATCTTTCTCTGCGTGCTGTTTGGGGTGGTGGTGATCTTGGGATGTTTGGTGGTCTGGGGTGTGAATAGGTCTGGAAATAGTACCAAATGGGATAGCATTGGAGCACGATTTTAATGGCCGGGCCACTGGGGAGGCGTATGTTCAGTTCCTGAATAGTAAAATGACAGAGAAAGCTAAGGAGAGGCACAAGGAAAAAATTGGGCACCAGGTGGGAAATGCTCCTTGATCTAATGGTGATTGGTGGAGTTAGTTCATTAAGTTCTGTAGGAGTGTTGATATACTAATGGGATATATATTATGCAGGCTAGAGAATAAGAAAACAAATAGTCAATTCATTTATTGCTTCATAATTTATTTTACCTACCAATTTTAAAGAAGCTATCTTTTAAGTCTGAAAATTCCCTATAAAATATAATTTTAATGTATAGCTATAGCTAGAATATATCTAATTGTGAAGAAAAATATCATTTTGCTACGGTTTCCAAAATATTTTAAAAATGTTTTTTCCCGTTTTATTGTTAAATATCCCCAGTCATCTCTTAACAATTGTTTAATCATCACAGGTACATCGAGGTCTTCAACGCATCACTACGGAAAATGGATATGGTAAACAGGGGTCCAGATGAGATGGGTGGTGGGGCCATGAGGGATGGGCCTTTCATGGGTCCTGGTAATGGTCCTTACAATGGGGATCGCAACATGGGAATGGGTCCAGGTATGGGCAACAGAAACATGGGCAATCCCTATCAGAGTATGAACAACATGGGAGGCGGCTTTGGACCATTTTCAAATTCTGGAGGTGTGTTTCAATGTGATTAATTAATTAGTTAATTTTCCTCTGTTTTCTAATTATTCAATTTCATATTTGGAATAAGAAAATGATTATTTCAGAAATATTTTTAGGGTATATTCTCCTTCATGCAATGGGCTACATATTTACCAATAGTTTATCCTCTTAAAGGCATGTTCAATAACCGTTCGTCCCCCTACGACGCAAGAGAGAGAATGGGGGGAAATAATCGCTTCAACAGAGGAGGTGGAGGAGATGATATGAGAGGAGACTTTGGGGGATTCAGGAATGGTGGTGGAGGTGGATTCATGGGTGGTGGAAATATGGATAGAGGCGGATTCATTGGCGGTGGAAACATGGATAGAGGCGGATTCATGGGTGGTGGAAACATGGATAGAGGTGGCAGTGGAATGAGGGTAAATTATATTAGTGGAGGTAGAAATTTGGTTCCAAATTTTATAGTTTCCTATTTCATTTATAGTGATTGTCTGAGAAAACATTCTAATTGATTTAATGTTTTTTTTCGTTTACAGAGGCAATTCAAATCACACAATGTACACATGAGAGGACTGCCTTTCAAAGCCACTGAGAGTGATATTGCCGATGTGAGTGAATAACAAGATATAGTTGTAGACAGTTTATACCTTTAGGTCAGCGGTTCCCTATGGCGTTTTCTTCAGAGAGAATAATTAGCGACTGGAGCGTTGTTTTTTGATAGATGTCAAATCATAATTGGGAGTCGTCAGAGAGAATACAGTAAGTGGGATTATGACAAAAAATTGGTTACCCCAAAGTTATAATGGTATCACATCAGCAAAGCCCATTTATATAGTTTACAAAATATATGCATAATATACCGCCAAAAATATAAAAATAGACATAGACACACCCTTCCTCTCTTACGTCAGAAGTTAATCTAAACAAAACAATTTGAAATGGGATAAATATATAAAAACAAAAAGCGAATTAATTAATTACTTTTTAATTTCAATTAGGTAATTAAACACAAAACTGTTACTATCAAAACTATCCAATTCCAGACTTATTGTCGATGCTTATAGCGCGAGACACCTTAGGGATCCACGGGACCACCAATAGGGAACCACTGCTTTAGGTTATCTAAATGCTCAGTATTGATGGATCTGCCGAAAAAAAACTAGGGTGTTCGTGAATAATTATTTTGCTCCTATGTATTTCAACGCTTCATTTTCATGTGGTTTTTTAGTTATATTATATTTCTTCTATGGGTAAGTGCAGTGATAATGAGCACACTTATCCACCGTTTTCTTTATTTCTTTCATTCTGGATACAAAAATGATATAGGTGATTAAATACATAGGAATAAATAAAAGAATAAAATACGACGATGTAACCTGTCAATGATAAAATTCAAATAGAGAACAAAGGTATTCGACAAATCACAATGAAAATACAAAATAAATAACATACAATAGTGGCTATCTTTACTTAATGTATTATTTAGTATAGCTAACAAACAATAAAATTAATTTAATCACGCTAAATGCGAGTAATCCTCTCAACATTACTGTCAGAACGCAACCAGATACAGTAGTGGACAAAATATAAGGGTAGACAAAAACAAGTTATCTAAATCTTTAATTTCATAAAAAGTACAAAACACACATTATTGAAATTTTGCTCTTATTTTCATATAGAGCTCATATGTATTCGTATGAAATTTTTAAGCATTTGGACGAATATTCTAGCAATAGTTCCATATTTCACTTTAAACACTAAACTTTGCTCTGGTCAAAAGTTAAGGGTAGCCATCATAAACTTTGAAATATTCTTGGATATTGGCAATTAACTTAATAATTTGTGAATAATTCTTTGCTATATCACTTCAATACATCATCTATCACAAAATTCTACTAATTTTGCACAATATGAAAGAGTTATCCATCTTCTATTCATCCTCAAGAAATGTCCACAAGTTTCCCCTCTGATACAGTCTCTAATTGTCGTTGGCAGAGATTTCTATTGCCACATGAAGGTCCAAAAGGATTGTGCAACATATTGTTATTCAACATAAGCAATGTGGAGTTGTTTATTCCAAACCAATGAATGGTAGACTTCCCAAAGCATTGGTGAGAGAAGATCATGCAAGTCTTCAAAGTAGCTTGCAAGGTAGTTTCAACACTTCTGGTCAAATTTTTCGTGAGATAAATGTCATGTCTGGTGGTACGGTGTCCCAGTCTACTTTTTCGCTTCGACTTCAACAAGTTTGTTTGCAATAATTTGTCCCTGCATCGAAGCTTTCAATCTCAAAAAAGAAACGGAAAGTGATACTTGTGTTTTGTCATGAGTATGTCGTTTGGTCGATTGATCAGTGGTCGAAAGTACATTCTAGTGATGAATGGAAGAAAAATTATGGGAAAGTAAGAATTAAACGTAAAGTAGGGGAAATGTTAACTCTGAACTGCGTCAAGAAAACGCTTAATTTTGGAGGAGGTAGTGTGATGGTTTAGGGGGTTATTTTTTCTGCTGGACCTGGTCTCATTGTTCGTCTACGAGGAGGATTTATTGCAGAAGTATTAAACAGCTCTTTTGTCATCATACTCTCCCCTATCAACAAGCAGCTAACCCTCAACCACAGAGTTTCAAGCAGGACAACGTACCCTACTACTCAGATAAAAAAAGTTACGACTCTATTAGAAGATGTAGAAATTGCTCTAATGAGCTAGCCTTCACAGAGTCCTGACCCTGAATCGAATCGAGATTGTTTGGATAATAATTTGAGTCTGTACTCAGAGAAGAAACACAAAAAATGTGGAAGAATTGTGGACATTTCTCGAGGATGAATAGAAGATGGGTAACTCCTTCATATTGTGCTAAATTTATAGAATTTTGTGGTAGAAGATGTATTGAAGTGATATAGCAAAGAATCATTTACAAATTATTAAGTTAATTGCCAATATCCCTAAACTTTTGACCAGAGTAAAATTTATTGTGTGAGGTGAAATATGGATCTATTGCTAGAATATTTGTCCAAATGCTTTTAAATTTCATTCGAATACATATGAGCTCTGTATGAAAATGCATACAAAATTTTGTACTTTTTATGAAATTAAAGATTTAGATAACTTGTTTTTGCCTACTCTTATATTTTGTCCACTACTGTAGGCATCACGCAGGTATAACAAACTCATGCAATACATCTTGTAATGTACATGAAAGGAATATTATATAAAAAATATTATATAGCTAGTTAAGTAAGTCTACTCTACAATCAAAATCACTATATAATGAAATAAGTTAATAACTAACATTTCTTATACAAATAAATTCAATACAAAATATGGAAGCAGATAGACAAGGTAATAATGGTGAACAATAATCTAGGTTGCTACTTAGGTAGAGAATTCGTTTCGATACTATTTTTTATTAATTTTGAAGTATTTATCTAACTGACTACTCGTATTCAAATATTTCTTACAAATAGGTACAAATAACTTACGATCTATGGCTGTTTACTGGATTATTGAGCGTCGTTACACTACACCTCACAGGTTGAGGATTAGCTAATCTATTACTAATTTGCTGGTGGACGGTGGTTATCATTTTATTACGAAATATACAGAGAGGGAAAAAAACCTACTTATATTAATAACACAACTTATTAATAAGGAAACTATATGATATTGGAAATAACTACTATCTTTTTATTAAAATGAACAATTAGGTTGAAAATATTAATGTATTTGAATTTATGAATTTATTTTTGTTTTATTAAATGAAAACTTAGGGCTTGTGGGAAATTTTATTTTTCCATTTTCTCTTCCCCTTGCCTGCCTATTGTTACCCCATTAATTGCGAGAGAGTACGTAGTAGGTTGAATTACAAATTATTGGTCGGTTTCCCATCTTCGGTCATATAAGAAGAAACGATATAATAATGATTAATTAGTTTACATATAGTTTTTTTTTTATTTGACCTAAATTGTAAAACCGACCGATAATTGTTAACTTATCCTACCTATCTCTTAGTAACTCATTGCAATAATAAATCTTTGCTTGCAGTTCTTTGCGCCTTTGGTTCCGTCTAACATCAGCATGATGTCTGATAAAAATGGCAGACCCTCTGGAGAAGCTGATGTTGAATTTGACACACACCAGGACGCTGTTCGAGCAATGGATAAGGTACTTTACTGTATTTCATGTCAATGTGAATAATTCTCTTATAATTAATATAATACTGATGAAGAATGAATATTTGTAGAATTTGCAACTTTATTTTTTTTAGTATGTTCACCAATTTTATAGTTTATTCATAATAAATTTATATCCTATTTTTTGTTAAATTTATGGGAATTCCTCTGCAAGGAGTTTATTTGTCATATTATTTTCAGGACAAAGCACACATGAAGCACCGTTATGTTGAGCTCTTCTTAAATTCCTCCCCTAGAGGTAACTATTAAGTACTTACTTTACTCTACA
Source organism: Caprella mutica (assembly GCA_947561585.1). NCBI lineage: Eukaryota > Metazoa > Arthropoda > Malacostraca > Amphipoda > Caprellidae > Caprella > Caprella mutica. Next base: position 48,333 of record CANNZV010003626.1, read on the forward strand.
ATTCTCATATTTGAAGATAAAATTAGACAAATCGGTCAAAATTTTGCGTACTTTTTATAGATATTTAAACTATTTGATGGTAGTTTGTGGGATTGATTCAAATTGAATGTTATTTCAATCAGATATGGTTAATAAATTAAAACTATTAATGATTGATGTACAATACTGAATAAAGTTTTTGTCCTCATGTAGCTCTGATTTCATTCCCGTGTCCAGATGATGGACCCGTAGGAGAGGGGCAGTCCACTGGGGTATCGAGGGGGGGAAACAGGGGACGTGGGCCCTTTGTGGGGGGTGGGAATAATGGGCATCCCTTTGGGGGGAATATGGCAATGTTAACTGGTATCATGGCAGCATTTACTAAAAATTTACAAACAAACATGGGTGGTTTTGGTCGAAATATGAGGGGTGGAAGAGGGTTTGGTGGTAATCATGGGAATAGAGGCGGAGGTGGCTTTAGCGGTGGAAACATGAATGATTTTAGTGGGAATAGGAGTGGTAATAATCCTGATGATAATGTGAGTGGAAACAGGGGAAATGTGGGAAGATATGATAGGTATGGCAGTAATTCAGGGAATATGGGGGGACATGGTCATGAAATTACTGCAGATGCTGGGAATTACAGTGGAAAAAAATCAATGGAAAACTTTGAATATGCTGCAAATGATGTGGTTAATAATTTGGAATCTTGTGGGAACTACGGAATGACAGAGAAAGGCATACCCAGTAGCGTTATTAGTTTTGGTGGCACTGAGGGAGGGAGTGTGCAGGCGGGGTATGGTAGCATGGGGTATGGGGAGAGTGTTGGGGTGGACTACACTGAGTCCTATGGGGCCACTGCTGCTGAAACCTACGGAACAGCTGTGGACAGCACTGGCACTGATGTTCCTCATGTTGCTGCCAATTTCCAATCTACGTACAGTGCGTATGACATTCCATCCCGAGGAAGAATTTGGGACAAGAGTTATGAAGAGGAGAGAAGTCGTAATTACCAGACCACTTCATCAGGAAGGGCAGCTTCACGCAGTCGATCTCCTTACAGAACTCATGATGTCTCTGATTCTTTCGAGTCATCTTATCAAAACACTTACGGTGACTCTGCCGTAATGAGAAGTTATGACTCAAAGTCTACTGGAACTAATAATTGGGGTCTTCGTTGATAGGTCTTCTTACTATTTCAATGAAATATTAATGATATGCTTGCTACTTATTCTATGTGAAATGATAGTTCAAAAAGATATTGCAGATTTTAGTTCATGTTTAACATTTTGATTTACTATTTGGCATTTTATTTTTGAAATATTCTCAATTCCTAATTGCATAATTTTCATCTGCAAAATTCTTTTTGATGAGTGTATGTATATTTTACAAAATTATTTCTTTCTGAAAGTAATGGACAGAAGTTCAGTAGTTACATAGTAGTATTCTTGCAAGATTTCAACATCTAATGACTAATTATTTTTTTAAATGATAAGTCTCAATAAAAAGTAAATATAGAAAAGTTGTTTAATTCAGATCTTCATATGCATATTAATTCTCCTTTTCCTAGCTCCTCAATCATCACGATTCGCCATCTGTTATCTTTTTGCCTGGGGAGAGGAGAGAGAAATGATTTTTAATACCTGATTATAAATTAGTTTCACCAAAGTCTTTTTAAAGCAAATGGGGTTTGGGATAATGTGATTTATAATGTGAAAAATAGTTTTAAATCTTGTAGCTCTTTGTGGAAATCGTTATACTTTTAACAGTTTAACAGCATTAATGACTCCTCGTTTACTATTCTCAATCATATATGCAAATTTACTCCTTTCAATATCGCAGTCCAAAGGCCAATCTAAAAATACAGTTTAGAGATTTTTCCATTCATCTTATAGTAGTGAATAAGGCTCCTGGAAAGCCTTTCTTTCTAGTTACTCTTGCTGTTGGATAATTCTTACTCTTTGGTAATTCCAATCCATGAAAGTTCCAATCCTGCACGTCAGCTTTCACAGTAACTAGGTACACTGTGGTGGTCACCACTGCTATCACACTTGATATAATGAACACTTGGCACCAGGCAGCATTGGTTTGCTGAAAAAAGGGGAAGATTAAGGAGTTGTAATTTATTAACTGTAAGAACTTGATGCAAGTCATCCAAATGCAATTATATACTGGTAGATAATTTCGTTCATTCATTTAAACTTTGAGTGCATATGCATAATTATACCCCCTTTTCTTCACGAATTGATGCATATAGCATACCTATCTGTTTTTTTTCATTTATACTCTACTATGCGATGATCATCAAAATTCTAAATCAGTCACATGAATCATTTTCCTATCAAAATTCTGCAAGTTGAGTCAATAATCCATAAGTTATTCCACAGCAACTAAGACTGATCAAGTACACTTTAAAGCCACCTAATCTTCAAACTTTACCCCAAGTGTAGTTTAAGGACACCAATGAATTTTTGAACGTATCTATGCTACTGTGTTCTGAATGATTTGACTGCAATCAAATCGAACTAATTTTTCAGCTATAATGTTGAGAGAAAGATAAAATTAACAGAGCAAAATTTCTAACATAAGTTCTACATCTACTTGGTGAAGATCCACTATTCTCTGTAACAACATCGCAGCTCAGTATCCATTAAAATAATAAACAATGATTCACTAATCAGAAAAGAAAAATGTGTTTATGTTTTGACTCCCTCTTTATAGTGATTTCTATATATTCCTTATTATATGACAAGAAAAAAATTTTAATAGTGAGTTTTAATTGCCATAAATATCCCAAACGTTCTTTTTAAGGACCCTCAAAAAACTCAAGTTTAGTTTATGGACACCATATGGAGCTGGTGTCCTTAAAGTATACTTGATCCATTAAGACTTATTCTTTGACTTAGTTGAACCTTATAATTCATCAAGTTGAAATCGTTTTTTTAAATCAATTTTTAAGAATACCAAGTATTGGTATTGACAATAATTATGGTACGTATAGTAATTTCCCTCACATTATCGGTGGTGATGATGCCAGTGACTACAGGAGAGAGGAAACCTGGCACACTACCCACAGAGTTGGTGATGCCTAAGAGTACTCCAGCGTACCGAGGAGCTATGTCCATGTGTGAGCAGAAAAACCTGTGAACAGTTATGTCTTGATAGAAACGGCTGAAAAAAGCTACTAATCATTCCAATGTATTTATTTATTTTCAGTATATCTATAAGAAGCTGTTACCCAGAGAATATTCCTCCCGTCAATGCTCCTAACAAACATAGAATGATGGTGGAAGATAGTGGGTCATTCTCAACGAAACACAGACCAACTAGACAGATTGCTGCTAAATAACCACCTGCAAATAAACTCCCTTTAAATGCTATCGATCACCAATAGAAAAAAAAAAAAACGTATTCATTCATAATACTAGTCAAAACATAAAATGTTCCATAAACCACGCTCAATAGGGTACGTACACTCTACAAGCAGAGCGCCACTAATATAGTTTGTTTGGAGCGCCGCTCCGCTCGCAGTGTGAACAGCCAAACGTTTCTGCATACGAATACCAAACAACATTAATGACTGTATCAGTGGTCAGTCTTCATGAGAATTTAGTTTAGGTTCATCTTCTAACTTCAGTTTTATGAGGATGTCTGATTAATTTATGGTCTTCATCAGTAATAAATCTAGTTAGTGACGAAGAACCTAAATTAATCCGACATCCTCATGAAACTGAAGTTAGAAGATGAACCTAAACTAAATTCTCATGAAGACTGACCAGTAATACTATTACTTGGAGTCGTTTCTAGATTTAATAAATTGAGTAACTTAACACGTTCCGTATTGACCCACCGGTGAATCAATACGCATTTGTAACATGCTAATAATGAATAGTTCAATGGATGAATTGTAAGTCTAGAACCGTATATTACTGAAGAAAACACTCCAGATCTTCCTACACGATGTATCACACAGCACTATTTAAATCAGGGATGGGCAAAGGCAGCACTCAGTGCTGTTTTGGCACTCATAGCAACACTCGTGCCCACCAGGGAAACGGTGCTTTATTTTCTTCCAAAGAAAATTTATAAAGCCCTGACTGCTTTATAAATTAAAAGGATAAAATAGAAGTGGGTGATACTGCCAGTTTTCAAATTTTTTACCTCTGGCTCTTTTTTATCTAGATCAGTTATTTATATATTTTTCATACGTTTGTCTAGACTCTTGAGACACTCTAGCACTGGTAGGAATTTGTGCAATTATTTTTAAGTCTTTCTTTTTTAAGATTTTTAAATTATTCTTCTAAGATTGGTAGCCATTGCCATTTATCCTGTGATTTTACGAGTTACCTATTATTACTTATACAAGATAATTAATTTTATTATGAATTATTTTCACATGAAAAAATGTAATTAAATTTCACTTATTAATTTCTTTTAATGCAAATGATAAATCTACTCCCAATATTTATGTGCAAAATATGAACCATTTTACGTACCTCAATTAAATCTACCACCTCATTGTTACAAGTAATTACTCAGTATCCCCTTCAATTTAAAAACGAGAAGAAAATGGGAAAGGCACTGAAATTTTACTTTTCGTCACTGAAAAATACAATGTGTGCCCACCCCTGATTTAAATAGACCAGAAAATTATTCCGCGGTGACGTCACTATTGTCTCACCAATCACCATTCCCAATCTCCGAACGTTCACCAAAGTGATTTTATTTCGTTTGAGTAACATTGTAGTGATTTTGGAGATGATGATTGCCGATATCCAGGTTGCCAAGTTTGGAATACCAGACGCAAGGCCATTCTGGAGAAAAAAATCATTAGAGAATTTGAGTCACGTTGCACAACTAGGACTTAACGATAATTTGTTTCGAAAAAAAAATCTTAATAGGAAAATATCTCACCTCTGTTAAATTCATGTTTTGAATTTCACTGAGATAAGTAGGTATGACGATGACGATAGTGTAAGTAAGCCAATTGCTGCCGAAATGCATTACCAAGATACTCCAGAAGACTACACTGCAGAATATTTTCTTCCATGGAATGATCTGAGAGATTACGAAAGAGAATTAAAACTCGAGAGTTCAGAGTGTAGCCATAATTTGGAAAATCAAATGCTACAGAGTTATTTATTTTACCTTTACATCCTTTGTACCAGAATCATATAAGCAGATTGGCTCTAATTTCTTTTTTTCCCAGTTTGTAATGTTTGGATGTTTCATAGGAGAATCTTTGATGAGATAAAACCATCCAGCTGACCATATTAACGCTAATGTACCATTGACGTAGAAAACAGTTTGCCAACCTCCTAGATTCGGACTGTGGCAGATCATACCAGTTGATATCATACACACCACTGTACCTATCGAACCGCCTGTAAGAAAACAATGCTCTAATATCAGACATCAACAACATTTAGATATTAGTTTGTTTAATTTTAAATATCTTGGTAGGGATGATCTGAACTAGGTTGAACATGATTCATTTGAAGTCTCATATGGTAATATTTTGCAATTATGATCGGATTAAAATTCATGTATTTTTTGTTGCAAATAACAAACTAATCAATTTTGCTAGGTAAAGTAGTAAGATTTTAAACGTTGGTGCTAGATTACTCTAATTTTGTTGATAAATCAGAGAAGTTTCCTCTGAATCCGATCCTTTTCCTACAAGGGTATGAGTCGAAGAACATAGTGTGATCACTATCTAACGAAGTGTTCAGACGGAAACTTACCGCCAAACACAATCCCCGTAATAAGGGCTCTGTCTTCCGGTAGTACCCAGGCTGCAAGTAAACTGGAGAGTGAAGGAAACATTGCTCCCTGGAAAATAAATAAATATGAATGTAAACTATTAAATTTATGTGTTTTACAAATGATTGCGTAACAAATAAGAATAATAAATTATATTTTAATTACACAAAATATTCAAATACCTGACTTATTCCCATAAAAATACGGAGGACCATAAATAAATGTAGCGATAGTCGAGCTGCGATAGGTGTTGCTAGTGTGAGGATGGAGCTGATAAAGAGGCCCAAACCAAGTACCAAGGTACCACCTTTTCGCTCCACAATCACACCCCCAACAAAATTGGAGATGGTGTAGCCTATGAAGTACGATCCCAGCAGAAAACTTCTGTCTTTCATACTCCAGTCAAATTCTCCTTGCTGTTAGGAAAAGGAACATTAAAACCACATACGATAATGTACTGTAGTAGTAGATAATGTACTGGAGTAGTAATAATCAGAATTATTAATCCAAGATACAAAAAAATCTCATTGGTTAAAGAGAACTGTTAAAATTGAAATGCACGCCAAATTGGTCCTAAATCTATTCAGAACATCTAATTAAAGGTCCTCTCCAGCTCCAGGAAAACAAATGAGTTTAACATAAATCTATATAATGATTAGGATCATTTATCGGTTCAGATATATTTTTATATATGCTTTTAAAGTTTTAATACTCTGTGTGCACCAATTGTACGAAACACTAATCTGACGCTGAAGATAGAGATTATTCACTCTTTGTTTTGGATTTTGATGTACATAAACGTTTCTATAATAAGTTCTGCTATATTATTCCTTCACTTTGCTTATAGGAATATCTAATTGATTATACTTATCTAGCTGACATTCAAAACAAACGGTGTACATTCTTTTTCTTCAGACTGAATATTGGTAAGTCGGAAGTGGAACAACGACTATTGTAGATTTTTGATTATAAAACTCATCAAATACATATAAAATTAAATATATGCTATCAAATTACATAGGGTTTACACAAAAATGATAAGAAACAATAGCATCATTGATTAATAGAATAAAAAGATTGACCATTAAGGGGACCATTAAGTAATATTAATATAATATTAAAAATATTAGTTACTCTTAAAATGCTTTTACAAATATTGAAATTTTTATACTGATATAATTTTAGGTAACAAATTTAAGAATAAAAGTAAGTCTTCGATAATACTCTTGTGAAAAGAAAGGCGCTTTCGATCAGGTATACTATATTTATGACAAAGGATGAATTTTAATAATCAAACAAAATTGCAGATGAGCTGATATTGCTGTAATTGGTTTTTGGATAATTATTTCATATGCAAAATATAATTTATTTTAAAATGATTAGATGATAATGCATACTTTTTAATTATATGATATGATTGTTTGATACGAATTTGAAATATTTTTACTATGTTTAATATATATTTCTGTTTAAATACATTACTGAACATAATGCAATAAATAGTTATTGTAGTTTTTACTCACACTTACAGTCTGGTTTATAGTACTATTTTGGTGTAACGTCGTACTATCACTGTTGTTTTCAACTGTTCGATTGTTTTTCACCATCGATATGATGGCCACTCCAAGGTTGAGTCTCATGACGAAGCACAGAAGAACTCCAAAGAAACCCATCAGCGTTAGAGTGTTCTGACATGTCCACCATTCTGCCGGACGATAAACAAAACTACAGGGTGGGGCGAAAATAAGGAAACATCATGATTTGCTTGAACTAGTTCTACGCAACTTACTCTGCCTATCTTCGTACTACGCAACTCAATGGTATTCATCTTCAGTCACAGGCTTGACTGATATACCTGTTATCAGGCAACAGTAAATCTACTCAACGTGGTTAAGTAGAGGATACCCCAAGCACTCATCAACGCAAGAACAACGCTAGTACACTCGTCTTCACAAACCTATCTCTCTCAAGACGAGTCCTGAATTCGCACTCATTACTCTCAAAGTTATGTTATTGATTATCAAGTAAATTATTACTAACAATTAAATATTTTAATTTCATGCACCATCTAATAATTTGACTTGTGTTATAGATGACTTTACCTCTTACTCATTCTCTCTTAAAATCTAATTAAATGGTTCCTTGATAATAACCAATCGTCTCACAAAATTTAAGGCAATTTCGTTGAATACTGTTAAGTTATAAATGATCTTGACCTTGACCTTTGAACAGGTCTCTCTCTAAATCTAACCAAAGTAGTTCCTGGTTATTAACCAATAGTCATACCAAATCTCAGGCCATTTGATAGAAATTTTCGAGATATAAATGACCTTGACCTTTGACCTGATCGCTGCTAAAATCTAATAAACTGATTCCTGTATTGGAACCAATCATCCCACTAAATACCAGACAATGTGGTTGAATATTTTTTGAGTTGTAAATGACCTTGACCTTGATCCCGGTCCCAAAATTTCAATCGTATCAAATGGTTCCTGGGTATTGACAAGTCATCCCACCAAATTTCAGGCAATTTGGTTGAATACTTTTTGAGTTATGCGAATAACAAAATGACAAATAAATAAATGCCTCTTAAAACATTACCTTTCGCAATTGGCGAATTTATTAAAGCAAAATGAAAGAGAAAATACAAAATAGAATAAAGTAACATTGTTAAATATGGTTAAGTATATATTGAATGATTTTAAAAATGTAGAAACCGCTGACAGTCAAATTATAATTTATAAACAACCGTCAATGAAATAATGAAAGATCTAAGATAAGTAGTAATGACTAACTATATGAATTATGTAATAGTAATAGTCATCAATAAGTATGTAATAGTTATAAGTATGTAATAGTAATAGTCATCAATAAGTATGTAATAGTTATAAGTATGTAATAGTAATAGTCATCAATAAGTATGTAATAGTCATCAATAAGTATGTAATAGTCATCAATAAGTATGTAATAGTCATCAATAAGTATGTAATAGTCATCAATAAGTATGTAATAGTAATAGTCATCAATAAGTATGTAATAGTAATAGTCATCAATAAGTATGTAATAGTCATCAATAAGTATGTAATAGTTATAAGTATGTAATAGTAATAGTCATCAATAAGTATGTAATAGTCATCAATAAGTATGTAATAGTCATCAATAAGTATGTAATAGTCATCAATAAGTATGTAATAGTCATCAATAAGTATGTAATAGTAATAGTCATCAATAAGTATGTAATAGTAATAGTCATCAATAAGTATGTAATAGTCATCAATAAGTATGTAATAGTCATCAATAAGTATGTAATAGTCATCAATAAGTATGTAATAGTCATCAATAAGTATGTAATAGTCATCAATAAGTATGTAATAGTCATCAATAAGTATGTAATAGTCATCAATAAGTATGTAATAGTCATCAATAAGTATGTAATAGTCATCAATAAGTATGTAATAGTCATCAATAAGTATGTAATAGTCATCAATAAGTATGTAATAGTCATCAATAAGTATGTAATAGTCATCAATAAGTATGTAATAGTCATCAATAAGTATGTAATAGTCATCAATAAGTATGTAATAGTCATCAATAAGTATGTAATAGTAATAGTCATCAATAAGTATGTAATAGTCATCAATAAGTATGTAATAGTCATCAATAAGTATGTAATAGTCATCAATAAGTATGTAATAGTCATCAATAAGTATGTAATAGTCATCAATAAGTATGTAATAGTAATAGTCATCAATAAGTATGTAATAGTCATCAATAAGTATGTAATAGTCATCAATAAGTATGTAATAGTCATCAATAAGTATGTAATAGTCATCAATAAGTATGTAATAGTCATCAATAAGTATGTAATAGTCATCAATAAGTATGTAATAGTCATCAATAAGTATGTAATAGTCATCAATAAGTATGTAATAGTCATCAATAAGTATGTAATAGTCATCAATAAGTATGTAATAGTCATCAATAAGTATGTAATAGTCATCAATAAGTATGTAATAGTCATCAATAAGTATGTAATAGTCATCAATAAGTATGTAATAGTCATCAATAAGTATGTAATAGTCATC
>CANNZV010003627.1:0-58156 GCA_947561585.1 Caprella mutica
AGTAGTCCCGATAGGTTCGTCATTTATCGTTATTACGTCTCTAAAGTTATTTAGTAACTGCGTCATTTTGTCTTCATACTCTGTCATTCCACATGATATGTCAGCATTTACTAACCTTCTCGGTGCTGATGGCACTGTCTGAGAATTGTTTTCTTCATCAGCACTTAATGTGCTGTCACGGCTTCTATCAGCACTTCCGTCACGTGATATTATACACTTCATATCTCGGTTGCCATGCGTTGTAACTAATGGCTCTCCATTAATTCCAACAGCATGTACCTTTGACTTTTCATAAATTAGTTCAGGGGTAACGTTTCGTTCAAATGGCTTTGTTTTTTCGTCACTCAACACGTTTCCTAATCTAGATTTATGAGTCCTATTATTTAAACACTCCGATATAGTCGCTATATTTACTTCGACTTGCTCTTCGTACGTCTGGAGGTTTCCAATTATCATATTGTCCCTTAATATGATATCACTATCCGTCGGATTCATTACGAAAACTGGGCATATTGACACTTGGTCTCCCTCTTTTTTTATGTCTTCGATTTTTATTAGTGTTTCGGCTATCACTAAACCACTATTGAAACTTCTTTTAGCTATAATATAACTTCCTGCTTCGTTGTTTTTGACAAATCCATACAATATTTGTACGCTGTTTGCCTCAACGACTTGGCTATTTATATGAACATTTCCGTTCTTCTCGCGTTTTTTATTTTTATTCCTTGACTTCGTTTTTACCTCGGATTTCATAATCTTCGTTTGCCCTTTTTGTTGAGGTTTAACCCTTACTTTCGCAATACTACTGCGGCTGTTTGTTCGTTCGTTTATTTGTCTTATCAACGTTCTTCGTTTTGACCTATTTGAAGTAAGGACCAGCTCTGATATTAAGCAATCCGTGCTTAATAGTTCTTTAGTAGCTATTCTACGTTTTTCCATAAACGGAATTTTTTCTTCACCTAATTTCAATATTTTCTTATCAAAATCAATTTGCGCGTTCGATAACACGTCCCTTCCTAATATTACGTCATAGGGTTGACTGTTATTGTTGATTAGTAAAGCGTTTACTGTTTGCTTATGTGATTTTGACACTAATTCAAATTTTATTTCACCTTTTACTTCGGAACGTCCGTTTATGCCTTTAATTAATAGTTACGTCCGATTTCATTATGTCCTCGTGACTCGCCTTGTAATTAAAATTACGACTGTTTACAATTGTTCTCTCGCTCCCTGAATCTATTAAAGCTTCCCAATCAAATTCTTTACTATGTAAAATTATCGTTGGCTTAGAAGTCCCTTTTATCGTATAATGACAGTCCATCAATCCGCTTAATTCATCTTTATTTTTTACTAATTGGACTGTTATATACGTTTCGCTCGTTTTTTTATCCTCAACGCTTAACTCTTCTTCTTTCAATAAATCGAACTTATTTTTACATTCACAATAATTTTTTGTATTGAGTGACGATTTACTTTTACCATTGAATTTAACGTGCACTGGATCTAATTTATTCATGTTCAATTCACATTCGTACACGGAGTTACCGATCATTTTCGCTTGAAACTGACCTTGTTTTTTACTTGTGTTTGTATTTACATGTTCTTTCGAAAATCCTTGCTCTGTCCTTGATTATAAGGTTGTTGAGCACGACATTCTCTACCTATATGTCCTATTTTGTTGCAACGGTAGCACTTAATTGTACCACTGTTACTGTGGGGGGTAGGGGTAGGGTGGGGGTTATTAGTGTTGTGTACATATGCTCTGCCTGTGTGATTGTATTTGAATCTGCTTCTGCGTGCAAACCTACCTGCTGTTCCTCTGTTTCTTGCATCATAAGCGTAATATGCTTCTGTATCTTCCTGCATATCCTCGTGAAAATTGCCTTGATTCTCACCCTCGGGTTTTTCTATCAAAAAAGTTTCTGTGTCATTGAAATTCTTCTTTGGTATTAGAATTTTTTCATCATGTGGCAAAGATCTTATTTTCTTTGTTGTAGCAGACAGTAAATTAGCTGTTGTCTTGAAAGGACCTTCTATGACTCCTTTGATGATACTGGGGTTGATCTGTGGACCCAATATTGTTAAATACATTGATGTATTCATAAGATCTTTTGCGTGATTTTTTAATCTGCGTGTGAATGACTCATCGCTTTCAGTTGCTGTCCTTATTGGAAATTGGGCGTTCATTGTGTCGTCATTTAAAATATAATCTGTGACTTCGCCAATTTTTTCCAATGTACTTAAAATGTCACTGGCAGCTGTAGTTTCATCCTTCAATTTATTAGTGTATAATTCATGACATACACTGTAGATATCCTTGCTGTCTTTCTGCACATATATGTCTTCTAGTACCGTGCATATCTCTTGGTATGTGCTATCTTTAAATGTTTTACCGTTAACAACGTTATTAACAGTAATTTGAAAATCTCCTAGCTTGCAATCAGCGCTCCTGAAAAGAATGTTCTTTTTTTCTATATCATCTTTATCCCCTAAGCTGGATATATGATTATTTAATAAGCTTAGGTGTTGTTTAAACGTGTTCTTTTCCTCGAAAGCTGGATCTTCTGGCCTTCTTCTTCCTCTGAATATCGGCAATGAATCAGAATTAATTATTGTTGTACTCCTGCTCTTAATTATCTCTTGGAGTTGAGCTTGTGTTAATTCAACCGACATTTCTGTGTTTGTTTGTTTCCCTTTCCTATGTGTGTTCTCTTTGGGGGGTGTTTTGGGGGGTGTTTTGGGGGTTGTTTTGGGGGGTGTTTTGGGGGGTGTTTTGGGGGGTGTTTTGGGGGTGTTTTGTTCTGCTTAGTTTTCTGTATTCTGGGTTTAGTTTTTCTTCCAGATCTAAGTTCTACAGCTTCAGAGTTTATCGCTTCGTCCTCTGAAATTGGCATGTGTTTTGTATCCTAATGAAGTGTTATTATGTACTTAAACAAGTGTAGTGCACGTGTAATCACTAATTATGAAAAAGAAAAAAAAATAATGTCCAAAAAAATAATCCTTCAAACATAAGAAATAATCATTCAAATAATAAATAATAAATAAATTATATTATTCAAATATAGATCAATATTTGTTAAATCAATAAATATAAAATATTTATACCTGTCAATTAATAACAACACTCAGCAATTCAAAGCTAAAAGAAATGCATGCACACATACATCCTATAATTATAACTGCTGCAGTAATGATTAATTATTACCTTCTGCTTATTGCTTATTCACCAACAACAACTCTTGACTAAACAGAACAGATTTATTCACCACTGACTAAGTTCTAACACTTAGATCTTACTCTGATCGCTTCAGAAATGAGACTGAAAAATCAAGGATGACATTACAATTATATGTTATACTCAACTTCCGGTTCCATGTACAGTGGGTCCCGCTTATCAGGTTTTGTCGTTGATTTTTGCTCTGATGTTAACTGTTATGACGTTAACTGTTAACTTGTTAACTGAATGTTCACTGAACGTTGTGCACTGACTGTTGAGTGTTCACTGAACGTTGTGCACTGAATGTCATGCACTGTATGTTAACTGAATGTTCACTGAATGTTGAATGTTCACTGAATGTTGAATGTTCACTGAATGTTAAATGTTCACTGAATGTTAAATATTCACTGAATGTTGAATGTTCACTGAATGTAGCAGTTTGAATAAATACTTTTCAGATGTAGTATTTAAACAAATTAGACTCTCAATTTCTGGTTGATTTACGGCTTTTTTGCATGTTGTTTATAATCGAATGTTTTCCCTCACCATTCGCCAACGTGCAACGCTTTACCCTGTCGCTTCCTCCCTCCGTGCTTTCCAGTTTCTTCCAGAATTTTCCAGAATTTCCAGAATTTTTTTTTCAGACTGGTTAGTCTCGTTGATTTTCTCTGCTCATTCAAATTTACAATTAGGCCATCTGTACTCTCCTTATCCTTCCGATAATTTTCGAGATGCCGTTTGCTTGACCTTGAGTTGAATTATCTTTATACTTTATCACAAAAACTGAACACCTTAATTGGATCGTACCTTCATATAGGGTCGCAAAACCCGGTCTTGCTGTAATCAAATACTCTCCAATCAGATGGTTAACTTAGTTTTTGGTAAACTACAAAGCTTTCAATCTTTTACTTTAGTAATTGAATTTCCGCACATTAAATTCGAATTACTTAATCACGCACCATACGGCCACCAATGTGACGTTGTTAGTTTACTTCCTATTTGGGGTTACGTGTGATAGGATCCTACTCTATATAGTATTTTCAGATTCCTTTTTCTTTATATATCTCTTTCTACTAAATACTCATGGTACCATGCCCTAGAACCACCTTGCCACTATGGTTCCGACCTCAGGCCTCTTGTCCAAGCTTAACTGTATTTAGGGTAATGAAGTAAAGTAATTAACACTTAAAGAGAATATATTCATTAGTCAAGCAAGGGTTATTACAAAGAATATCTACACTAGAACGCTCACAAGTTAATGTCTCAATAACTAAGACTGGAGATTAGGTGTGTAGCTCGCGAGAGCAGATCGGTAACTGACTTGAATGTTACTTACTTACAATCATATAGGTTCGTGATGACAGTAATGCATACACAATAGCTGTGTTTGCATTACCACAACAATCAGTCTTCAGATATTTAATTTTTGGAGCAATTTCTATCCAAAGATTTTTAAATTTCTTCAAAATGGCAAGAAATCTCAAAATGCTCTCCATAATTACATGTAATCATAGAAATTAATTATGAAATTGTCGCAAGATAATTCAGGACACTAATTTCAATGCCATAATAGTCACCGCATAAACTTCACAACTTCATGCATCATTTGCAGACTGAGTTACAGAGTATGACAGTTAAAGCCAATTAATTGGCTTAAATTTCAAAAGGTCTAAACTCAGATATGTCTAATTGGCTTTCAAACTTTGAATTGATTCCTATGTTCCCATGTTAATTTGGCCTGAAATTTTAAGAAATGTGCCAAAATTGACCTGTCTCAGAATATTTAAATTTTGGCTCGAAATTGGCTTACAATCTGCCAGTCTCTTGAACATGGCATGATGATGATTATTCAGATTATAAAATGATGCATCTTGACAGTTTCAATACATTTAGCTACCTATTCTCATGTAAATTTTGGCATACGCTACATTTAAAGAGACAACATAGTTTTAAAATTTAGATAAATGGAGCAATAAAATCAGGTTACTTTCGCTAGAAACCTTTCTTTGACGGAGGTCACTTTTCTTTGACGGAGGTCAATTTTCTGTGACGGAGGTCACTTTTATTTGACGGAGATCACTTTTCTTTGACGAAGGTCACTTTTCTTTGATGGAGGTCACTTTTCTTTGACGAAGGTCACTTTTCTTTGATGGAGGTCACTTTTCTTTGACGGAGGTCAATTTTTTGTGACGGAGGTCACTTTTATTTGACGGAGATCACTTTTCTTTGATGGAGGTCACTTTTCTTTGACGGAGGTCACTTTTCTGTGACGGAGGTCACTTTTTTTTGACGGATGTCACTTTGCTTTGATGGTGGTCACTTTTTCTTCCATGTTACAGACCAGTCTGCATAACATGCACAATCAGTCTTCAGATATTTAATTTTTGGAGCAATTTCTATCCAAAGATTTTCAAATTTCTTCAAATGGCAAGAAATCTCAAAATGCTCTCCATAATTACATGTAAACATAGAAATTAATTATGAAATTGTCGCAAGATTATTCAAGACACTAATTTCAATGCCATAATAGTCACCGCATAAACTTCACAACTTCATGCATCATTTGCAGACTGAGTTACAGAGTATGACAGTTAGAGCCAATTCAAAAGGTCTAAACTCAGATATGTCTAATTTGCTTTCAAATTTTGGATTGATTCCTATGTTCCCATGTCAATTTGGCCTGAAATTTTAAGAAATGAGCCAAAATTGACCTGTCTCAGAATATTTAAATTTTGGATCGAAATTGGCTTACAATCTGCCAGTCTCTTGAACATTGCATGATGATGATTATTCAGATTATAAAATGATGCATCTTGACAGTCAATACATTTAGGTACCTATTATCATGTAAATTTTGGCATACGCTACATTTAAAGAGACAACATAGTTTTAAAATTTAGATAAATGGAGCAATAAAATCAGGTTACTTTCGCTAGAAACCTTTCTTTGACGGAGGTCACTTTTCTTTGACGGAGGTCACTTTTCTTTGACGGAGGTCACTTTTCTTTGACGGAGATCACTTTTCTTTGACGGAGGTTACTTTTCTTTGACGGAGGTCACTTTTCTTTGACGGAGGTTACTTTTCTTTGACGGAGGTCACTTTTATTAGACGGAGGTCACTTTTCTTTGACGGTGGTCACTTTTCTTTGACGGAGGTCACTTTTCTTTGACGGAGGTCACGTTTCTTTGACGGAGGTCACTTTTCTTTGACGGTGGTCACTTTTCTTTGACGGAGGTCACTTTTCTTTGACGGAGGTTACTTTTCTTTGACGGAGGTCACTTTTCTTTGACGGAGGTTACTTTTCTTTGACGGTGGTCACTTTTCTTTGACGGAGGTCACTTTTCTTTGACGGAGGTCACGTTTCTTTGACGGAGGTCACTTTTCTTTTACGGTGGTCACTTTTCTTTGACGGAGGTCACTTTTCTTTGACGGAGGTCACTTTTCTGTGACGGAGGTCAATTTTCTGTGACTGAGGTCACTTTTCTTTGACGGAGGCCACTTTTCTTTGACGGAGGTCACTTTTCTTTGACGGAGGTCACTTTCCTTTGACGGAGGTCACTTTTCTTTAACGAATGTCACTTTTCTTTGACGGATGTCAATTTTCTGTGACGGAGGTCACTTTTCTTTGACGGAGGTCACTTTTCTTTGACGGAGGTCACTCTTCTTTGACGGAGGTTACTTTTCTATGACGGAGGTCACTTTTCTTTGACGGTGGTCACATTTCTTTGACGGAGGTCACTTTTCTTTGATGGAGGTCACTTTTCTTTGACGGACGTCACTTTTCTTTGACGGAGGTCACTTTTCTTTGACGTAGGTTACTTTTCTATGACGGAGGTCACTTTTCTGTGACGGAGGTCACTTTTATTTGACGGAGGTCACTTTTCTTTGACGGAGGTCACTTTTCTTTAACGGAGGTCACCTTTCTTTGACGTAGGTCACTTTCCTTTGACGGTGGTCACTTTTCTTTGACGGAGCTCACTTTTCTTTGACGGAGGTCACTTTTCTTTGACGGATGTCACTTTTCTTTGACGGATGTCAATTTTCTGTGACGGAGGTCACTTTTCTTTGACGGAGTTCACTTTTCTTTGACGGAGGTCACTTTTCTTTGACGGAGGTCACGTTTCTTTGACGGAGGTCACTTTTCTTTGACGGAGGTTACTTTTCTATGACGGAGGTCACTTTTCTTTGACGGAGGTCACTTTTCGTTAACGGAGGTTACTTTTATTTGACGGAGGTCATTTTTCTTTGACGGAGGTCACTTTTCTTTGATGTAGGTCATTTTTCTTTGACGGAGGTCACTTTTCTTTGACGGAGGTCACTTTTTTTGACGGAGGTCACTTATTTTTGACGGAGGTCACTTTTTTTTGACGGAGGACACTTTGCTTTGATGGTGGTCACTTTTCTTCCATGTTACAGACCAGTCTGCAAAACGTGCACAATCAGTCTTCAGATATTTAATTTTTGGAGCAATTTCTATCCAAAGATTTTTAAATTTCTTCAAAATGGCAAGAAATCTCAAATGCTCTCCATAATTATATGTAAACATAGAAATTAATTATGAAATTGTCGCAAGATAATTCAGGACACTAATTTCAATGCCATAATAGTCACCGCATAAACTTCACAACTTCATTCATCATTTGCAGACTGAGTTACAGAGTATGACAGTTAAAGCCAATTAATTGGCTTAAATTTCAAAAGGTCTAAACTCAGATATGTCTAATTGGCTTTTAAATTTTGAATTGATTCCTATGTTCCCATGTTAATTTTGGCTTGAAATCTTCAAAAATGAGACAAATTGGCTTGGCTCAGAATATTTATGAAATTTTGGCTCAAAATTTGGCTTACAATTTTCCACCCTCTGAAACATGGTAGTTTTCTTTGACGGAGGTCACTTTTTTTGACGAAGGAGGTCACTTTTTTGACGGAGGAGGTCACTTTTTTTCGACGAAGGAGGTCACTGTTTTTGACGAAGGAGGTCACTTTTTTTGACGAATGAGGTCTCTTTTTTTGACGAAGAAGGTCACTTTTTTATGACGAAAGAGGTCACTTTTTTTGACGCAGGAAGTCACTTTTTTTGACGCAGGAGGTCACTTTTTTTGACGTAGGAGGTCACTTTTTTTTGACGCAGATCACTTTTTTTTGCTACAAGTGACTTTTTTTGCCGCAAGGTACACACGACACTATTTTTTCACACATGTTACACCCCTATTTAATTATCTCATCTATTCTTCTATTAGCAACATGTATAAAATTTTAAGTGCATGCTCCTGTTACAACTTGAAGTAATGCACTTGATTAGAAAAATAGTGCTTAAATCATAGTTCAGAGATGGTATGTTTCTGTTATTTGTTCATGATGGCCATACTTAGAAAGATGATGCTGGATGGTTATATATACTAAATTATTCAGAGTCAAAATCCTTGCTCACTCACCAGTGTCATTGTCTAAGAGTCCTTTGACCAATGATATATTTTTCAGAGCATCTCAAATGGTCAGATAATCCAAGAAACTGATAAATATTTGAATTTAAAGGGGCAGTTCAGTCAATTTTTGTTTTCATAATATTAATGTTGAACGATCTCTTAGTAAGAATAAAGCATTCTTGTAGAATTAAACGGTTGAAAAAAATATAATAAGCGATATATATGGCGCCACCACTCAGTACTATTTGTTTACATTTTACAGCTGATAACATGTGAACAATTTTTCGATCAACAGTATTAACAGGTAATTTATGAAGAGATGGTTTTCTTTTCAAAACTAAATCTAATTGACTCGAAGGACAGTTTTCAATTTCACAAATTCTTTTCACCATTTTCATAAGTTAATAACCGATTCAAGTCTGGGACTGGTTATCATTTTGTTTACGTACTACAATGATTAGTTACGCGGTCCATCGCAGTCCACAGATGGCGCCACTAATTTACAATATACTTTTTTATATAAACATTTCTAAAATCAACGAATATTCTAATGTTACAAAAATAAATATACTAAATCGATTTAGGACCAATTTGGCGATAGTTTGATTTTGACTGAACTGCCCCTTTAAAGCATATTTTTCCCATATTGTCATGTTAAAACTCAAAAATGTTTAGGAGATTAATTAGAAATTTAATTTTTATTGCATAGTATGCAAGTGGCTAATATCAATCCTACAGTATTTATTTAGATAACTGGTGTTCTATCAGTTATCTACCTATGTTTTTGTGTTAATTTTCATATTCATACTAAGTGTGATCATTTAAAAAAAATTATACTTAGCTAACTCAAATTGTGAGTTTGTTCTATGGTAATCTGTATTGCTCCCTCTGGATATTGTTACTAACTAGGCTATTTTTATATATGTTGTTGAATTTGTTTGTTATATATGTCAAAACTAATGTTTTTCTTTTCAGGAATATAATTTACTTAATACATACTAAAAGGAAAATAGTTTGAGGAAAAGTTTGAGAAAATTTGTATGTATCAAACAATCAAGGATATTCAGTTCAAACTACTGTATAACATATCTTTAGATGATTAAGAGGACATGATGCTATTCAATATGAAGTATTGGGTAAGTTCAGATCTCTTTTCAATCTTAAAAAATTAACACAATGGAATTTACAAGAGATGCAACGATACCATATTTGTAACTGATACCAGTACCAAGTCCAATACCAGTCTTTTTTTATAAAGTATGATATTCAAGCCAAAGACACCAAAAATTTTAGTACTAGGTAGGAGGTATATGTGGATAAATTTACCACTAATTTATTAAGTTAACATTTACCAAGGTCTTTAGGATCTTCATGATATAGGATTGTTGCCTATGTGTTTATACAAGCATACTAGCTACCTATGCAATAATGCATCTTAACGTCATAGCAATATAACAATTCATTGTCTAACATTAGAAGTGAACTCTACAAGTATTACTTGCTCAGTGTAATACCTATAAATTTAATTTGTTAGAATATTTTTGTGTTATTGCAATTACCTAAAGTGTGCCTAGTTTTGAACTACAGTGTGCCTAGTTGGCTTTGAACTACAGTTTTCCCATTTAGCTTTGAACTACAGTGTGCCTAGTTAGCTTTGAACTACAGTGTGCCTAGTTAGCTTTAAACTACAGTGTGCCTAGTTAGCTTTGAACTACAGTGTGCCTAGTTAGCTTTGAACTACAGTGTGCCTTGTAAGCTTTGAACTACAGTCTGCCTTGTTAGCTTTGAACTACAGTGTGCCTAGTTAGCTTTGAACAACAGTGTGCCTAGTTTGTTTGGAACTTCAGTGTGCCTAGTTTGTTTGGAACTTCAGTGTGCCTAGTTAGTTTCTAACTGCAGTGTGCCTAGTTAGTTTGGAAGTGCGGTGTACCTAGTTAGTTTTGAAGTGCGGTGTACCTAGTAAACTTTGAAGTGCAGTGTACCTAGTTAGTTTTGAAGTGCAGTGTACATAGTTAGTTTTGAAGTGCAGTGTACCTAGTTAGTTTTGTTGTGCAGTGTACCTAGTTAGTTTTGAAGTGCAGTGTGCCTAGTTAGTTTCAAGTGCAGTGTACCTAGTTAGTTTCAAGTACCGTGTGCCTAGTTATTTTCAAGTGCCGTGTGCCTAGTTAGTTTCAAGTGCCGTGTGCCTAGTTAGTTTCAAGTGCGGTGTGCCTAGTTAGTTTCAAGTGTGGTGTGCCTAGTTAGTTTCAAGTGCCGTGTGCCTAGTTAGTTTCAAGTGCGGTGTGCCTTGTTAGTTTCAAGTGCGGTGTGCCTAGTTAGTTTCAAGTGCGGTGTGCCTAGTTAGTTTCAAGTGCGGTGTGCCTAGTTAGTTTTGAATAACAGTGTGCCTAGTTAGTTTTGAATAGCAGTATACCTAGTTAGTTTTGAAGAGCGGTGTACCTAGTTAGTTTTGTTGTGCAGTGTACCTAGTTAGTTTTGAAGTGCAGTGTGCCTAGTTAGTTTCAAGTGCCGTGTGCCTAGTTAGTTTCAAGTACCGTGTGCCTAGTTAGTTTCAAGTGCCGTGTTCATAGTTAGTTTCAAGTGCCGTGTGCCTAGTTAGTTTCAAGTGCAGTGTACATAGTTAGTTTCAAGTACCATGTGACTAGTTAGTTTCAAGTACCGTGTGCCTAGTTAGTTTCAAGTGTGGTGTGCCTAGTTAGTTTCAAGTGTGGTGTGCCTAGTTAGTTTCAAGTGCGGTGTGCCTAGTTAGTTTCAAGTGCGGTGTGCCTAGTTAGTTTCAAGTGCGGTGTGCCTAGTTAGTTTTCAACAACAGTGTGCCTAGTTAGTTTTTAACAACAGTGTGCCTAGTTAGTTTTGAACAACAGTGTGCCTTGTTAGTTTTGAACAACAGTGTGCCTAGTTAGTTTTGAACAACAGTGTGCTTAGTTAGTTTTGAACAACAGTATGCCTAGTTAGTTTTGAACAACCGTGTGCCTAGTTAGTTTTGAACAACAATGTGCCTAGTTAGGTTTGAACAACAATGTGCCTAGTTAGGTTTGAACAACAGTGTGCCTAGTAAGGTTTGAACAACAGTGTGCCTAGTTAGGTTTGAACAACAGTGTGCCTAGTTAGGTTTGAACAACAGTGTGCCTAGTTAGTTTTGAACAACGGTGTGCCTAGTTAGTTTTGAAGTGCGGTGTACCTGGTTAGTTTTGAAGTATTATTGTTCATCTGTTGATTAATTACAACAATATCAGCTGTTTAGTTGAACATAAATTTAGTGTTTATGTTCATTTCAGTAAATGTTTTATACAGTGAATTGTTTATAATGTTAGTTTCAATTTTCAGAAACACTGTCCGGACCCGATTTCAAACCAGTTCATAAAACCATTGGAATCTCCCTACAGAATTCTGGCGATTGAGATGGACATAGAGGAAGGGCATATGCTCCCACACATGAGCACTCTACGTACCGAGGAACACGTTATCAAAGTTGGCGATCGCGGCCTTCTGCCTGCCGTGATGCCTGCCCTGCGCGCCCCCTCCGCTGCCCCTATCCTGCACCGAATTTTAACTGGGATGCTACAGCATGCAAAACTCTATTTAAGTGAAATTAAAGTTTATGCTACAGTTGCTCCATTTTCTATTTACAGTTTTTTTTTGTTGTAATATTTTAGCAAGTCATTTAGTTCCAAGTCCTCGCAGTCTTATCAACTCATTAATTAATAATACCCAAAGTTAAGAGGTCTGATAACGTCATGATATGAAATTTAGTCGATGAATTTGGGTGTTATGCAATGAAAACGTTGTTTTGAAATGCAAGTCATGCAATGTGAAGCTAAGTAGCTACAAGAAATCAAATGCTGTATCACAGTTTAAAACAGCGAAATACATATAAGCGTAAGAGTTTAAATTTTGTAGATTTGAATGAGGATGATGCCAACATGATACCAACCATATTGTAGCAAATAATCCTAGAATAAATACATAGAATAAATACGAAGCATTATCGCTAGAATGAAAGAGGTGCAGATTGAAAGGAATATAACACAAAATGCAATGTATTTCAAGTCATTAGTTGCAATTAAGTAGAAAGAAGCTTTTCAAAACTTAAAATTGTTTATTGCTAAATTATTTATATTCTAAACATAGCTACTATTATTTTTATCTAGCTAGATGAATAAATAATTAAATCTCATTATTTACCATATATCGTTATATAGAGACATATTCTTCTTGTTCTAATATTTTCTTAGATATCAATGAAACTTCAGCTGTCTCTTAGTAGAACTGAGAATCTGAGAAATTCACGTTTATGGTTATTTGTTGCTATTTTATTTAATTGTCATATATTAATAAAAATGCGATTCACACAATGTGGTTCGATTTCCAATTCCATTTTTAATAATTACAAAAAATGTACTTCGATAATTTTCCATTTGAAACGGGAATATTATTCAACATCATATACCTTACAACCTCAAAATAAAATAAAAGTATACGTAATTAAGTCTACCATTTGACTCATACGGCATGATTTTAATGTTTTTGAATAAAGAAAACGTTGTTTGAGGTATAACTAAGCAATTTATAACAGCATATTTAGCATAGATTTGGGCTATAAAACATATTTTTAAGAGCATATTTTGCATAGTTTTTAGTGCTATTTCGCCTAGATTGAAAGGGCATAGAAATCCGGGCTCTAGTTATAATAATAGGAAAAAATTGTTATTTTAACCATCAATTGAGTTAAATCAACAATAAAATATTGTTCAACGATTTCTTCATTACAACAAAAAATTCCTTCAAGTTAACTGTATAATTTTTGTAATTGAAGATTGTTAAGGTTACTACAAAGGTTTTCTTTCATATTAACTTTAATATTGCTATGATAGCAATACAATATTGTTCAATGTTTTTTTTTATTTATAACAAAATGATATTTGTAGTACTAACTTGAAATATTTAGTTAAAACGTAACATTAATGTTTAACAAAATACCTTTGTCTTTATAAATAATAACTATGCTACAATTATATTATATTTTTGTTGAGATATTGTTTAATATTAACAATAATACATTGTCATAAATAATAATTTTTTTTTTTTTTTTTTTTTTTTTTTTTTTTTTTTTTTTTTTTAAAAGGCCCCCTGCCAGAAGAAGCAAACCTTCTTTAAATAATTAAAAAAAGCTATTATCTTTATTAAGACAATGAACATTAAAAAATGGAAGATAAGCTTCTCTGCTCTACGACCATGGCTCCGACCATCGCCAATGGTAGTGGCCTCCAACCGACTGTGAGGTGCCTATAGCAGGTCACAGGGCAACTCCCAAACTGCGGTCATCAAATAATAAATAATAATTGTCTTTCATTTTAAATTATCACAATATGTATTCATTGTTCCTACAGAATCAAAATAATTAAATTTATTCGTGCTTCTTGAGTGCTATTTTTTATCGATATTCCCACGTCCGTCCCACACGTGATGTCCCTTGTCTGTTTTACGCGGGAAAAAGTATTATATTCAGTCGTGGTGCAAATCTAAATGGTAAAAATATTGATACATATTGCAGCAAGTTCATTCTAAAACCTTATTTACGTATACATGGGTAATAATAAACACTAGTGGTATCTATGTAGGTATTGATAAACACTAGTGAGTAACTAGGTAGGTAGGTGGAAATTGATAAATATTAATAAATAGCTATAATAAAAATATTCAATTGAAATGTTCTATTGCTTTTTATAATAATAAAGAAAAGATACAAAATCAATAGAATATTAAATAACATTCATTTACAATAACTTATCAAAGGCATGCGTGTTATCATATTGTTTATAGTTCATTACAATCCAACTTCTACCATGTCCAGGATGGCTGAGAAGATAGCGCTCGCAGACTGGAGATTGTAGATAGTCAGTTCGAGTCCCGGATACACCACTTCATTTCTATATTCATTTATTCCCATTTAATTTGTTCATAACAACATGTAACATTAAGCAAATTGATATACAGCCAAATTTACACATAAACTATGTGCAATAACATAAGAAATGGTAATTAAATCAGCTTAATATTTTTTTTTAACCAAACGTTGTCAGTTAAAATAACAAGATGATAGTGTTGCTACAAAAATAATTTGTGTTGCTTCAAATATACTTTTTGTTGACATAACAAAATACATTTTTTCAAGTAACAGTATTATAATGTTACCATAATTAATGAGCTCTAGTTACTGTTACTTTAATAAATCTAGTGTAACTGTAATAAAAAAAAATTAATAAAAAAATATACTTACTATAAAAAAATTATTTTGATGTCTCATAGCTGACTAACTTATTTTGTCGATACAACCAAAAATCTACTTTATTTGGTTGTATTAACAAAACCGTTTTCTGTGTGTATATAACCGTTTGTTCATTCCCACACATTAACTTGTATATAATAACTTTTGATGCAGATTGCATTGCCTGCAATATACGAACTAGAAACACAACTATTATTTTAGAATTAGAACAATAACTAAATCCTTCAGGGTTTATAATTTAACATTTCACGGTCACCTTTTAATATCTTGTGTGATATTCTTCTGCACACTTTTGATGTAGATTGTATATATTGCATTAATATATGGTAAGGTTTTTGCATTGTTTGCATCTTAGCAAATAGTTATTCTTCATTTTGGTATGAACTAAATTGTCATATCTTTTTTGTGCTGTTACACTTTTGGAGTGTATAAGTGAAATTGGTCGTCCGACGGAACCATTCAAAGCAAGTCATATTTGTAACTTTCTCTTCGGGCTATTATTCGAACATTATATGGATTAGAAATAATTGGAACATGCCACTATTTCCCTCCGATTCTAGTTCGATGTTATACATTTTGGCCAAGCCAGACGACCCCACCATATTAGTGTTTTATTTCCATATAATACTGGGCAACTAAAGGTCTACGTGTATGAAAGATATCGACTTCGGTATTTCTCGTTGGTAAAATTTAGCTCTTCCATTCATATAATATGTTTTTATGTTGAAAATATATAAATGTATAACTACCAAAACGTGTGGTGTCTGATAAAGTTGTGTTAAAATTTTAGAATGTATATATGATATTATTAAAAAAAAAAACTTTCTCTGTGATTCAGAAGTGAAAAAAGACAATGTGTTTATGCATACATGTAGTTCCGGTGGGTGCAAAAACGGGTCAAACTATGGACCTATAATACCGGTAAGTTTGAAAACGAACTTTCAAGAATTAATTTTTTTCAAATATGTACGAATGAAAACTTACTGCGTCAAATGCAGTATATTTGTTGTAAACACCTTACTAAAATCTAAAATTAAGTAAATATATTGTTTCAACTCAATTTTTACCCTATGATATGAAATATATCTGTTTTTCTTCGAAGCCATAATTTTTCGAAAATTGGGCAAACTGAATCCGTCATTGCAATGGTGGTTTATGACACAGAAGAATGATACACATGACAACAGATTCTCCTGACTTTGTTCTTTCGAAGTAGCATGGTAATTTTGTAGTAGACCCAACCAACAGTGACACAAGTCGTAATTTGAAAACACATATTTTTTGGTGCGAAAATGTACCGAGCGTCGTATATGGGATATTAAGAAGATTTAAAGTGAACATATCTATGGGCGAGACGAAATTGTTAAAGTAGAACAAATAGATTTCCAATTATCTTCTATTTTCCTCAATACATTATTGAGTCCGTTTTTTTGACTGCTTTCATTGATCTTTTGATTATCTCAGAGTTAGCTTTCAAGATATCCGTACTACGTATGAGTTATTAGGAATATACTTCATTTCCTCAAATAAGCCAACGAGAAATAATCGCTATTGGTTAAATCTGTTCTCTTCAGAGCTCATTCAATGGCAAGACCCTTGGCAATTACTTGATGTTCAAAAACTTCCCCTAGTTGTTCTTAAACAACGAGTGTTCTGTGTACTGTGTGACTCCTTACCATCCTAAATGATTGCATCCACCATACTCGATTAAGAGTTTCACCATTAATATGTCGTAGTTCTGGAATTATTGATTAAACACAAGGGTTCTTAAAAACATGATAATTTTCGGAGATAAAACCTACTATGTTGCCAAGCAAGGTTTGAAATAAGCTCGCGCAATTTCACTATTTAGAAAAACTATTAGGAATATAGAAACAAACGAACAATTTGGTTATAGATGATAAAAATTAGTCGAAGAACACCTTACGGAGATACGGTGGTTCTTTTTAAAAATAGGGCGAATTGTATTTCTTACCTGCTTTATTTTACTCATACTGTACATCATCAAGTATCAATCAATACAACGTCTCATAATTCCATATCATTTAACAATTGATCCAAATCCATCTAACGTTCGAATAAGTATATTTAATTTACTTCCTTATTTCTAGCTCGAATGATTCTCACCGGCCGTAAACCAAAGGTACAAAAATGTAATTATCAATAAATGTCAAGTTGTAGATATTTGAAAGTGATCTTGTGAACACTGAAAACTGAAACCTTATCAGGAAATTGTCCAAAAATGAAATTTGGTAATTAAACAATAAAGCAATGTTACTTACTATACTAGTAACTAGGAAAAATTATCATAATATGTATGTATATTCTCTTTAAGAAAACTAGAAATACAAGAATTATACTTCGTTCTACGTAAACGATCATAATATATCAGAGTTTTATATATTTTACCATAATTTGATGAAATTTGAATGCATAACGTATCGTACATAAATCGCTTTATTTTTTCTCTTTTATTTTGGAATATCATTCGAAGTTTGTTTATCCCTTTATATTTTATTTTCCATTTAATACATCTTCATTTACATCTCAGTTCATAGAAAAAAAGGTCAGGTTTCTCAGTAAATGGAGCACAATAAATTCAGAGAGGCGCCGCTCCATCTTTTGCCGAATGGTTTCATTACTGGAGTATAAATGACTATTCCTCACAAGGGACAGCTCGTTTACAGAAGAATTTGAGAGCTCTTATAATGAATAAATTCTGTAGACTATCATAAAACTACGTTTATTAAAATTTAGTGGTGTGATTGGCTATTGAGTTAATATATAATGGTCGTTAGTCGAGTAAGACTTATTATATTTAACTTCAACATAATAACCGAAATGATAAGTAGGCTTCAATTGCAGAACCTATCATTATGGTTTTGTTTAAACGATGACGGGCTTTTTGAATGAGTGGTTTTGTGCAGGATAACTCTGCATGAATCAATTGGATCTTAGTCATGCATAAAATTAGTTTTGATTAGTGTTAAAAGAGTATCAGAAATATAAATTCAATCGGTATTCTCCATTATTTCAAAATTAGAAAAGAAATTGATAAATATTGAAAAGCATATTTTAATATTCACACGATGCAAATATTAGAAACTGAAATTGTTGCTCTTTGAATTCCCAATAGTTTTTTATACCCGGAACTTCAATCCATTTCATTCTAATATTTCTGTTATCATTCGAACATTTCGTTTGAATGAAGTATCCTCCTTTGATGTCCGTACTCGCTATTTCAAAAACGTGTGAATATTTGGAGCTGTGTTCAAATTCAAACATTATTACAGTTTTCAGTTATTTCTTTCCATGAAAAACTCATTAGATAATATAAATGTTTTAATCACTAATCAATAAATCATAAAATAACACTTTTATAGTGTTTTTTATTTTAAAAGTTAAATATTATTCACATATAAATAAAAAAAATCAATTTAATTCAAGTATTCATATGTTAATGAAAATTATCCATATATATTCATATTCATGTAACATACAATTATAAGCTCATCTAATTTTGCTGCTAAATATCAATCGAAGCTGAGTAACATTTTGGCTCGTGAACTCCATTACATAACTTCATTTACTCACAAGAATATTAATACATTCAAACTTTTTCAATTTATTATCATTAATACTTTATAATTATACGCTAACTTGGCAATTACCAAGCTAATATTTCAGCTCTTTTTTGCAAAACATTAGATTTGTTTATTTTAGCCCCAGAGTGACAAGGTAATCGTAACTATTTATGACAGTAACTCACTTAACACCATGAAACTTACTAGCAATAAACAGAGAGATAATATTATATCTTTTGCACCATTATCGGTATTTCTTTGCTTAACCCTAATCAAACTGACAAAATTTAGTTATCTAAAAGCCTGAGTGCGTAGGATTCGCTACACGATTGATATTTAGGAAACCAGTGGCTTGAATTGTATAATTTTTTGTCAGTTCGTAGCTTTTATCGGTGTCCGGAAAACTGCCAGGCAGAAAACTGCCAGGCAGAAAACTGCCAGGCGGAAAACTGTCAGGCGAAAAACTGCCGAAGCGAAAAACTGCCTGGCGGAAAACTGCCAGTCAATTATTGGCAATACATGTATATTTTTTACTTTCTGAAATATTCTTTAGTTATAAACACATTTTAATTTATAAAGAAACGGCGTTAGTCCTTCTTTAAGAGGTTAATGGGGACATTCATTTTTACAGTAATAACTGCATAGATATTGGAATACTTAAATAATAATCAAAGAAAAATAATATCCCAACAAATCTACTTTATTAAACACTCAGTAAACCAAACTTCAGTACACATAAGGATTTTATAATTACAGTTCTTAACTTATTTTCAAAGTCACGTAAATTTTAAAAAAATGTTCATTTACGTTTAGTCTCTTGTTTTTAATTTCCTAATGTTAAATCAACTTATATGTATGTTAAATAGTTATTACATTTACATTTTAATTCTCCATGTTTCAACAATTTTCATTTATATGTAAGAAGTATTATATTAATTATTATGCAATCCAATTCGATCGAGTGAAATTGTAAGAGAATTAGGTAAGTAATAGCAGTTTAATAATCATTGATGTTGAGTTGCAAATTCTAAATATTACACGAGCATGGATCAAAGTTGTTTTATTTTGAGTACAAGTGAATACTAAGCTTCCCTACAAACAATTACATGTGTATATGTTGTGGCACTTACACATTTAAATCATGTGTATACCATGCATATTTTTGGAAATGGATACAATATATTTTATTACATGTTGTTTTACGTGGTAATATGGTAAATTATATGTGGTAACCATATGTTATAAGTATGGTATTTAACATGTTGCTATGAATGTGGTAAATAACATTTGGTAAACACCTGTTATAAGTATGATAATTTACATGTGGATATGATGTGGTGTATACAACCTCTATTTGATATGTTTTTTATGATATGGTTTTAAAATGGCATCACCACATGTTATAATTATGTGTTTTTATGATGGTAAGAAAAGTTCAATGTGGATAACACATATTTATACTGTATTGCCACATTAAAACCATTAAACCACATGGTAAATATGTGTATGCAATAGGGAATTGTTTGCAGGGTTGAAGACTTGTTCAAATTATTCTCAAATTATAAACACAAAACGAAATAATTAGACACTAAACCCGTTATGAACTGATAATGTAAAGACGCGTCGTGTAAACAATGAAATTGTACTCTGTCCCTAATACAATTATTCCTTTGTTTTCTCTCTTAGTATTTTCTAAGAAAGGTTATATTTACAATTTCTATATTGTAATTGATTAGTTACTGTAATATTCATCTAATTATATATTTTATATATTTTTCTAATCAATTTGTTTTCATTTTACTATTATTTTTATTAAAGCGAACGTCTATTTTTATAAATTAAATGTAATTATTGACTATACTGATTAAATTGCCAATAAGTGACTGGCAGTTTTCCGCCTGGCAGTTTTCCGCCTGGCAGTTTTCCGCTTCGGCAGTTTTCCGCCTGGCTGTTTTCCGCCTGGCAGTTTTCCGTGTACCGCTTTTATCATATAAATATATATGAATGTAATGTAATGTTTATGAACTGTGTTCGTTAAACTTGCAGTGAGGGTGAATTGGAGGTGCCAAACTATAGGTAATTTGTACGTGGGCTGATGGCTTAGTCACTGTTATTCCGAGGACAATTAATTATATTTACAATTAATAATAATTATTTCTGTCGATTGTGATAAATGAAAAAAAACATTGAAATGATAATCATTCATGTATTTCATGTTTTAATTGATTGCTTAGCGCGTAGCGACATCTTGCAACTTACTATGTGTACTTATGTGCGTTAGTATCTTGCGGGAGGACTCTGCTGGGGGTAGTCACACGCACATATCCTCATTGAATCATAGGATTATATTCACTTCCATTTCATATGACCAGGTATTAAAAATGTCATTCAAATGTAGTACTGCTTTATAAAATATATAATATCTGCTAAAACAGTCATCTCCATTCGCCGAATTCCTATATATATTTGATCTCTTATTTATATGTAACAGAAGCTAGGAATTGAAATATATTCGTAAAGTTCTCAGATTATGTAATACAAAACCTATAGTCAACCTGAAGGAAGTGACTGTACATCAAAATCAATAAATTCGAAATCTATAAATGAATCGATATGAAACTTACAGAGTGAAAAAATAATTAAGTCACATATTATGATAACACTACTGCCGAGCGGTAACTATAGTTACCACACTAAATATTTTGTTCCATAGAATTTCCAAATATAGAGTTGAAATTTTTTTTTATTTACATGGCACAAAAGTGTAACCCTTGTATCACCATATCACAGTAAAATCACAACTTACGATTTACTGAGTAGCAATCTAGATATCATGTGATAAACCAGGCACCAATGAGTTTGGAAATTAAATTATAGCTATTCTATTCAATCAAACATTGTTATTCTTATATTGAACACTTACTGGACTTAAATGAAACTATTGAGCTCGGTAAAACTTGCAATCCATGTTTGTACGGTTTTTATGGGAAATTAATTTCTCTGGCAGCAGAAATGGGTTACGTTCTTAGAAAGTTACATAATAATATATTCTAGTCGGCCAAGTATTCGCAATGCAATCCTAAAGTTAATAATAGTTTAAATGTCAGAAGTTTGCCTAACCGTAGGCCTGGCTATGTCATGTTGAACTAATAATGTTGAGTATGTCAGTCAATTGGGCTCCATGAAAATTCAGTCCTGGACAATTTGGCCCACAACAATTGGGCCAACAATCAAGCCAAGGAAAAAATTGTGCAGATTACGCAAAAAAGAAGTGTTACATTGTTATTACTAGGGAAGTGACAATATTATCTTTACAATATGTTTTATATTTTCTACAAATATGTTTATATTTTTTTAATTCGATTAATATACTTGATAAGGTTTCAATTAACCATATCCCCTCTGTCCCTCGTGGGACAGAGGGGGCATACCTCGCTAGCGACGTCCCACGTCTTGGATCCCTCGCTGTCCCACATCTGTCCCACGACTTACAAACGGAATGGGATTAGACGTGGAACATGC
The DNA here is from genome assembly GCA_947561585.1 of Caprella mutica. NCBI lineage: Eukaryota > Metazoa > Arthropoda > Malacostraca > Amphipoda > Caprellidae > Caprella > Caprella mutica. The sequence goes on from CANNZV010003627.1 coordinate 22,040, forward strand.
AGCTGTCCCACGTCTTGCAAGACGTGGGATTAGACGTCTAACAGCTATGGACCCCTGTGCGAACGGCAAGGGTTAGACGTCTGGAGTCTCCCGTCCAACGTCTAAATTTCCTCTATAGCGAGGAGTATTAGATGTCTTTAAACGTGGGACAACCTGTTCTTGGCTAGCTGGAGTATATAATAGCAAGCCCCTTAAATCACATTTGAATGCTAATCTTATGTTTCGATATAATGATAGCATTTGAAGTATTTAAATAAGTCGTATTAATTTGAATCATGTCATATGGATCCAATGTGTGGTGTACATCGTCTGACAAAGACAAATATTTTGTAAGAAATAATGGGTTGACATTGATCAGTTGTTTGAACAGTTGTTGGGATTAAATGATATTATGAGAATAAATTTTGTAATAATAATTCTGAAAACTCTTCAATATTGAACACTGAGAAGGCCTCAAAAAATTCACATTAAATTTAATTCAATTTATATGTTTCAAAAATTTCGGCATATTTTAAAATGGTGACCGGAAAACTCCCTGAGAGAAAACTTCAACTCCCAGTTATTGTTATATTAATTATTAATATGCGTTAAAATTTGTAGTTTACTAAAACCTAAGAAATAAAACAATATTACAATATAACTTAAATTTCAAATTTCATTATCAGATAACTTGAGAGTTCATTTTGAAATATTCTAAATTACGAAACTGCTAGTGTTTTTTTTTTAAATAACTACTAAATGAAAAAAGCGTTTCCTTGTCTTTACATTACAGAACTGCTTATATATTGAAATTGGTTCCAAACGAAAAAAGCGTTGAACTTTGTCTTTGGTTTATAAAAACAGATCTCTAGTCCATATAAAACGCCTGTGGAAAAAAATCATATTTTGAAGTGATAATCTATTGAACGATTACTAGTAAAACTTTTTAATAATTTATAAATATTTACATGAATTACTTTAAATTACGCAACTGCTTTTATGTTTGAAATATCTTTCAAATGAACAAATTCATTTCAAACATAAAAGCAGTTTCCTTATCAAAAATATTTTAAACAGCTTTAACTGAAGGATGAATGAACACTTGATTAATTTGATGAAAGAAATTTGAATTACCTTCTATTTTGATCTAATGTATTATTTAGTAAGTTTTTACTAAAACTATCCATTTTACGCATATTATTAAACTGATATAAAAATCTCTGGGAGTTTTCCACACTAGGAATTTTCCAAACTGCGATTTTCTAATGGGAGTTTTCCTAGAATCGTCTGAAATACCTACATTCTTATTTTCTATTGTCTGTTCATCTTAAATACGTACATTCTATTTTCTATTGGCTACATCCTAACTCATTTACTTCAGAGGAGCTCACTATAGGTACTGTAACTCGGAAATTTGTTGCTTACATGACCCATCTCAGAACAGAAAATTATTGTAGTTTATAAGAATAATAGTATTTATTCATGAAAATAATATGTTCTATTAAAAAATATTTAATTTTCATAACGAGAATATTTTTTTCATGTAAGGAATATTCTATATTTTATAGATTAAGACTATAGCAAGATTATATTTTTAAACAAAACGCATATTGTCACAACCCTATAGTTATCATAGTAACAAGGGTCTTTAATTATGAAACTCTGAAAAAAATAGGAAAACAATTAGTTGTCTTGGGGCCCAATAGTCGTGGGGCTCAATTGTAGGAGCTTGATTGTCGGTCCACGAAGTTATATACCATATAATTATTTTTGTTCTATACTATCGTAATAAGTGAAGGCGAATCACCTCAGCTAAAAACGTCAACCCATAATGTAAGTGTGGGACATATCTCAGCGAGAGACAAAATAGTGTGCCATTGAATTATCAGTGTAAACAGTCACTGTGATGGTGATCAATCAGAAAAAAAGAGTCACAGTGGTGATGTGCTATCAGAGAAAAGAGTCATTGTGATGATGTGGTATCAGAAAAATGAGTCTCTGTGATAATTTAACTTCAGGGATGATGATGATGGATAGGCTTACTCTCAGAGAGAAGACCATCTGTGATAACGTACTCTCGGAAATACGAGTGAGTCACTGTGATGATGTACTAATAAATAAATATTATAAGTTGGCAACAAATTATTAATTAAGCATGTCTCATTGAAGAGTAGATGAGCCTTTACTTTAGATAATTTTTTACTTTGTTTTTCGAGTTTTCTGAATATAACTAAATTTTCTTGAGATATTCGTTCCGAAGTATTTCCCGTACCTTTGTGAATTGACTGTCTGTATATATTTTAAATACCTGAAGATGATAAAAGTCATTTATCGAAACGTTGTGAATATTTTTTTTAATTTTGTGTTTTAATCAATAAAAATAGTTTCATTTAATAATAAGATGGTAATCAAAAATTTAATTTCCTTCTGGCTGTCAAAATGCATACTGAAAATAATATCTCAAGAAAATTTAGTTATATTCAGAAAACTCGAAAAACAAAGTAAAAAATTATCTAAAGTAAAGGCTCATCTACTCTTCAATGAGACATGCTTAATTAATAAATAAATGTTAATATGATGATGAAGTATCAGAGAAAAGAGTCACTATGACGATTTACTATCAGAGAAAAGAGCAACTGTGGCGATGTACTATCAGAGACCACAGACACTGTGGTGATGTACTATCAGAGACCACAGACACTGTGGTGATGTACTATCAGAGACCACATACACTGTGGTGATGTACTACTAGAGACACTGTGGTGATGTAGTAGTATAATAGAAAAGATTCAATGTGATAATATACTATCAGAGAACTGAGTCACTGTAATATTGTACTATCAGAGAAATTAGTCACTAATGATGTACAATCAGATAAAAGAGTCACTCTGATGATAGTAATTTCCTAAACAACTTTTCTATTTGTTAAAAAAATAAGTAGGTTGAATCTTGGTGACAAATTTAAAGTCCTCATTCAGCTTTAATTCATTATCTGCTTAGTCTCTATTCTTAAAGGGTATTTTTGAAACCCAATCACCTTTCTTCTTTCTTTTTGCAATTTTTCTTACTACTATAGCAACCATAACATATTGTGCCAACATTGGCACTATGGGTTAGATGGGTAAGAGAAGGCTGACTGAAGAGTAACCTAGAAATTACCTGGGAATAATATGGTTTTCCAATCTCAAGGAAAGTTACCTTGGGAGAAGGTTGGTATAATGTGGTAAATTCATTCCATGGAATTATCATACTGGCCCAAGCTGATAAATATATAGCATATCAACAATATATGGCTGAATTTTCATCAACATAATGGCAACATCTTCGGCCAAGATGGTTCAAATGTAATAGCCCATGGTGTCACCATGTTAGCCCATTTTGCAAAAAAAAAAAACACAGTACCAATACAATTTGTCAACATAGTTCCCACATGGGCCACATTAACTTAGGTTGCTTTGGAAGAATTGCTCCAATATAAGGTTTGAGGATTTCTAAATAAATTGCCCGAATTGAATTCTTCTTTTCACTTGGAATTGCTCAGTCTCTAAAATTACACTTAAGAGTATTTAGTTCGATGGTAAACTGTTACAGTCTAGGTAGCAAATAAATTCTAAAATACTATTAACCTAATAATATTCCGGAAAATAAATTGTTATTTTATTGCCCATGAATAGGAATAAGCTTCTGATTGTTAAAGTTCAAGCATTTGGAATAAGATCTAACCTATAATGGTGTCTGCAAAGAAAAGACAACTTTTTGTCATTTTTATGGTGTTTGTCACATTTGAATGAGGCAATAGAGAAATTATTTTATTGTGCAAAGTGCAGAGTTTCTATTTTTTCGTATTATTAAAATTCCTTCTATAGTTTCTTTATATTGATCTGTACATTAAGTAATCTGTTCATGGGTCCACCAAATTAATCAATTTGAGACTATTAAACTTACAAATGTTGGGATATTATTGATTGGTCATTCTACCGTATTAACTCATATTCTAGTCAGTGTAATATAAGGGAAAGGTTATAAGTCTGCCCCTAACTTATTCTTTATTAGGCTAATGAGGTGCCATTATGCAAAACTGAGTCGTTACGCAGAATAATCTCTGAGAGTCAATTGCTGCTGATGACTCCTGAAGAATAAAATGAGAGCTAATTGGCAAGAGATTTTCTCTTTACTTAACTATCGAAAAATGAATAGATTAGTATTAACGTCTCAAAAAATAGACTTCAAATATCATACAAATTGAACTTAGAAATTGTCTTAAAAAATAATAAAAGATTTTTTTTTCAATTATTCATTTTGAAAATGAGCTATTAAAGTAATTGAACAAGACAAACAATTGCTATTCAATTTAAGGTATATCTCATCAGAAATATATGTATAAATTAATAACAAATTGAATTATGCTTTAATGGAAATAGAATGTAAACATAATATAGGAATAAAAAGTATTGATTTGAAAATTAAATGATTAAATAAGTCTCCCATATAGTACCGACTGCCGATTGTATCATTGACTTACTTCTAATATTAACAATATGAAGCAGTTTTAAAATAAATAATTATTGTTCATACAGAATATGTGCTGTGATGATAAATAATCAAGATGTTTTATTGTCAAAAGAAGAAGTTTGTAAAACACGATTTTGATGTATTAGATGCTATTTACAATAAATAGTCTTCACGAATCAAATTTTATAAGTTGCCTATAAACTCTTTGTGTAATTAATTAAATACATCAGATAACTCATATAATTATTTAAAAGGTTGAATGAAGAATCCTAATTATGAATATTCTCATTATTAAAAAAACTCTTTTTAACAATTCTCCATTTTTTAGGTGTAGAAGAGCTATATTCTCGGTCAAGTAATTATATATTTTAGTGTAGTATCTCAGCATGAATTTAATTGATACGATTCAATGAAAAAATGAGAAAACACTCAGTTACAAACTGAAACATTAATTGACAACATAAATATTGAATAAGTTGCACCGAAGTCTATGAAGTTACCGTGAATAATTTAACATTATAATTTAATACGAATTGACTATAGTTTATTCATAAAAAATCTTTCAAAAAACTCTTGTTCCATAACATTTATAATTTTTTTAACTTTATTACAAATTCAATTGCCAGAAAACTAATATTAATATTCAATGATGAGGAATGAAATAGACCCGCTAATTATATTTGACTCGTTAACATTTCTAAGTTAGTGCACCAATATGAATGAAATTTACTGACTTTTAATGAATATTCGAGGTCAATATTCATGGGAAATTAAAAATTTGCACCTAAATCATTTAATGAATTATTTTAACAGTTACCTCCAAAGCCCAGCGGGTCATTTAAACCCGTTTTCATAAAAGTTCACTTTGACGTAAACTTGGGTGCTGCCAAATTGAGATAAAGTCTAAACAGGGTCGCACATGCAATAGTTGAGCACATGCAGAGTCATTTCAGTGCTGTCTCAACAACCAAACAAGTAAATATGTTGCCATGAACGATCACAAATGAAGGAAAAATACATTTTATATGGCGACACTCTTGGACGAATCATAAGGCAAGAGTTTTGTAACTATTGATAAGCAGCCTGTTTCAACAAATTCGCGATATCAGATCACTCAATACATGGCTGGTGAACCAGCTAATTCGGTAACAATTCAGGTTACTTGTGATTGCAACGTCTGAATATTTGGAAAATAGATTTCCTCATTTGGAAGAGATAGATGGCGGCACAAAGAGAAATCATTAACAATACGTCATTTTTGAACTTATGGTACTTTTTTTCTGGTACAGGAGAGAATGTTACTTCAGAAAACCTTTTCCCCGTCTGTAAGACTTGCTGAGAACTTACTGAAGAAGATAAAAGTCATCGGAACTATGAATTGTATTATACAAGAAATTCCCCTTACATAAAATCACTCAAGGCGCCTCCGTATACAACAAAGCTTCTAAAGAATAATATGAACATAAAACAAAATAATGTTCTCTCTGCTTCTATCTCAATTACTGAACCTAAAATATTTTAGACACTATAGAACAAGTACTGTAACCAATTATATTTGGAGTAGATATTGCTCATCAAATGGTAAGAAGGTAGTCAATAAAGAAGTATTCACGTTGTTGGCACTTGCAATTTTTTTTCTGATGATGCTACTCAATTTATCAGATACATTTGTAAAGGTATAAATGTAATCCAGATTTACAAATTGTGTTATAATGAGAGGTTACAGGTACTACAATAAAAAATAAATTTCATGGTGAAACAGTTCTGAAGAGGAAAAATCAGATTTTCACATGGTGCCTCTAACAACTGAAAGACTTGTGTACAATTCAGCGATCTACACTTGAAAGTACTGCGACTAAACTAGAAAAATGAAGTAGGAGTCTAGGAGGTGCAAATGTCCTCATCCCTGCGGGAAATTTACTTCATTTATCATAATTTTTTGAGATAAATATTAGTCAATTTGATTATCTGAGATTGTTTTCATATCGCTACATAATACATGTAAAAACGATGATATTCGGATGATATTTGTGATTTGTTATAAAACGAGGACATTCAGCTTTAATATTTGTGTTGTGTTTACTTGCATTTTAAACTTTGATGTACATACAATATTTCACTTGCTATCATAAAATGTAAACTAACTATAAACAATATTTTAACGATTACTAACTATAAAAAACAAGTAAAAACCGCTGAATATACCGTTATGTATTAATGAAACAGTCATATGTAACAGATAAATCCTTCATTCATCGTATATTTAAGCCCTAATAACATTTTTTAATAGTGCGGGTAAAGTTCGTTTTTCCGGTCCACCTAGTGTTAAGAATATGAATATCAATTTAATTAATTAAGTCATGCATTCTGAACTTACTGCTAATAACTATATTCAAACCCTCCAGATAGATATTATATCTTATATTCGTTTTTATTCTATCTGCTTAAGCTCGATCACTTGAAATATATTTATAGAATGGATGATTGGTTTATTGCTGTAATATATTCATAGAAGGAGTTGTGGTGGTATTGTATTAGATTGAATGGAGTTTCTTCTCAATACTATAAACGTGCAATTAAAAACTGACATTAAACGTGCAAGAAATGGGACAATAGGAGTCCCACCCAAAAAATTATTTATAGCTTCTGAATGAGATAAGATATTTTCCTATTAACTTCAATACATCTACTATAACTGAATTTTTATTATCTTAACGTTACTCTAGATATTGTTAGAGAGAACAGCTTAGTATATTTTATTTAAACAAATAATATTTAAGACTATTCAATCTGAATTCACGGAACTATTTTGTCTACAAAATATACCAAAACTACATTCCAAAGATGTACATAATTTGAGTTTGTTGCCACTAAGAAAAATGAGCATCCTTATCCGATAATTAGAAGGTATATTAGTAAATTATAATACCTGACTGGGAAAAAGCCTAACTACACTGCGTTCATTCCTATATTTCAGTGCCAATCATATTGGCAAATTATTGTTCTCTCATTTTTGTTGCGATTGCCATTGAACTCTGAGTGGTAAATTTAATTGGTGCAAGAGAACCAACTGAGAAGAGGGTTCTTCAAAATGTGAGACTACTTCTCCTCTTTCTTACACTTTTTTCTAATAGTCAATGAAACAGTGTTTGTAACCAGTAAAAGTGTCTCGTAAATCTGTCCGAGAGTGAGGAAATATTACACCACCGAACGAACACACTAAGAGTTATTATTCCTTGTGGTGGAACGTTGTATATTTGAAGAGAATTTGGTGTGCAACAAACATTTCGTATGTAATATACGTAGAATGAAAAATGTAAGTTAATCAAGTTTATAATGTAGCAGATTAAATATTATATTAGATGAAAGTGAACACGTAACAGTTTTGTAATTTCAATCTTTTTTGAAGAAACTTAACATCAGCACAGCGATTGTTTTCCCAGATTGTACATCATCACAGTTATTTTCTCTAAAAGTACATCATCAAAGTGATTTTCTCTAATAGTACATCATCACGGCAATTATTTTTCAGATGGTACGTTCGTCTTGCATCAAGTGATAAATCTCTTGCTGTTTCTATCCGCTTAACTAACTGTAAGAAAGAGGAAATCCGACAGATAATTTCTCATTCTTTTTCGGCAGCTTGAGACGAGAAAGTCCTGTAATATGAAAGGTACTTGGAAGCGGTCTTATGATTTAGCACAAAATTTAAACTGTCGACCTTTTCACCCACGATAGAATTAGACATCAGTTTTCATGTATGATTTAGAATAATTTGAGTGCTAAATATTTTCAAGAGTATCTTATATCTTAAATATTTAACAAATTATTAACATTTAATTAGTTAACTTCTCATAGCAACAGTTTTCTGATAATTTAGAATACATTTAGTAAAACGTTCTTTATTTATATATGAAATCAATTAATTGGGCTCTTATACAGATCCTAAAATTCTACAAAAATAACTCTAGTCAGTTACAAAGTTAAAATCCTGTTAATAGTTTCCAAATATTGTATGCAGAGAGTATTCCTGGTGTCCTAAGAGCAGCCAATCTTCCAATTGTAATGTTCAACAAAATATGTTCTCGAGGCTCTCGGTATACATGCACTCAGCAATCAGGAAAGCTGGTGGGTTTGTTTGTTTGAACAAACAATGTTGATGTTTGGAGACTTGAAATATCTCCTGATATTTATCACAGCGCTGTTATAAGCCTGGGTTGTAGTATAGCTTCTAGTGTTGTAGATCGAAGATGTGAAAGTGTCTCTCATGAAGATGATGAATGGATTCTTAGCGACATCGTAAACATTCCCATATGACAATAGTTACATCTTCAAGGGAAATAGCTCACAAATATAATATCATAATTATGTAATACTTAAAGGGATGTAAAATTGTTATCAACACAATGTTTACCAAAAACATTTTTGTTCATGTAATCATGTTCTTATTACTTTCATTTGGTGAAATTTAATCTGATATCTTGTCGAGAATGAATAATTTTACGTTTCTATCTCCGGTTCTTTAAAATAGAATACAATTTGAATCTAATATTATACCATGAAGTATTGGTTCCTTAAGTAAATCAAAGCCACATCAAATTTCGGGTGCACTAAATAGATTATAAAATTGAAATCTTATGTATCTATGGCCATTGGGGATAACTATGACAAAATTCTTAACGTATATCATTTTCTATAATTCAAAAATATGATAATTAATAACATAAGTGCATTCCATAATAGAGGTCCATAATTCATTATCTTTCATAACTCAGAACTGTATAACTCAGGAGTTTTACTGTAATATTAAAGTAAATATTGATTAAATTACACTAAATAATATTCAGCCAACACTGAATAAGTCTTATGAATTTAGTTCTTAAAATTATTCTATTATGTTTTTATTTTAAGTGAATTATTTTCTTTCAAATCCATTTGTCTCAATTTAGTTCAAATTTGCTACAATATATATGTGTAATGTATATTATTTATTGAATCATTGATGATTTAATTGTTTGAATACCTCTACTTTTTCCCATATGAAGAGGAAGAAATTCAATTTATAAATGCTAAAAATCAATTATAATGCGGTCTTTATGCGATGAAATAATTTATTAATATAGTCCTCTTATCGATTAATTCCATAGTAAATTTCTCATTATAGTTAAATTATTTTTCAAATTAAAACTATGGTACATTTTACAATAACAAGTGAATGATATTATAAATCTATATTTATTCAATATCCACTATTTCTTATAATTTGAGAAATTATTATAGTATAATTATTGGAAATATGTGAAGAAGTGAATATGAAAATATAGTCGTCCAATGAATAAAAATGTAGAAAATACATCCAATGCCATGTCAGTTATGATGAAAAAGTAGGAAAAAGAAACTCTCATCATATGATTAATTAATGTAAGCATCAGAGGTATATAAAAGTTCGCATTAATTAACTTACGCTTATTTAGTACATACCTTACAATATTTTTTAGATAACTGAAGTATATATTTTAGAATAAAATGTCCAAAACCAATTAGTTAAAAATTTCAATATTAATAACTTAGAAATCATAATGGGTATTATTGTAGCTTTATTCTAGCACTTCCGTTTATGAATGTTGATAATTAATAACTATACACTTTTTACTAAAAATATCACCTATAGTGACTTTTTGATATCATATCAATAACTATAATAAGTGATTCATCTATATTGTGATGAATGATAAAATAAAATACAAATTATTAACTGCATTCATCCAATGAAACCACACACAAAGAACATAGAAATACATTATAAATATTCCTTACCATATCTTCCTAATTGAAAATAGGAGCAAGTTTGAGGCAGCGGTTAAGCCACGGCAGTGCAGGAAGCAGCGAGAGCACAGCATGGGAGCCAAACTGACCGGGTTAATGGCTGCCTCGAACCTACTGTTATTTTCAATTTGGTCGAGGTGTACTTATTATATTGTAAATATTAATTCTTTTTGAAAATATTGAAAACTCATTTATTTATAATATTTGTATAATCTTCATAATCATAATACTTAAGTGAGAAATGAAATGTATTATAATCACTAATCAATATAATTGATGAATGATTTCCCAATTTTCAATTGGTGGACTATCAAATTTCTTTAATATCGAATCTTGTAGATTTTCTTAATTAAGCTCCGTTCTCTACTTATATATCAATCACTCTATGTATTCAGGCTATGGAATTTTGATCTATACGATTATACAACACTGCAACAAATTCTAAGAACACCAACCAAGTTTATTATTTAAGACATGGGTGATATCTTTAAGGTTAGAAATTATAAAATTACTAACACTAAAATTATATGTTTTAAAGTTATAATTTTAAGAATATACCATATTGCGAATAAGAAAATATAAATATTGATTATTATGGTAATGTTTTTTAGAATAATGTTCATAAAAATACGATTCTTAGAGATATGTTTTTAAAGTTATAACATTTGACATCATTAAAATTATAACAGTAGAATGGTATTTTTGAATAATTCGATTTGTTTATTTTTTTTTGAAGTAATATAAAATAAATTATTTGTAACCTATATCTTGATAATAGATGCCCAAACATTTATTTCAAATCTTTTCATTAGCTAAATTCTTATTAATTGTCCCTTATAATAAAAGTTTATTCATTGAAAAACATTTATTAAAAATAGATGTATTACACGTGGCTCTTTAAATTCGACTTAAACTCCAGTTTTGGTGTTTTATAATGTTCATGCTAATTTGAGGGTGACATCTAAAAGTGCGAAACAAAGTAATCTAAAATGAGAAGCTCTTAGAATATTAAAAGACGATCTGAAGATTAAAACTTGGCTAAGAATATTCAAAGTTTGACATAAGACTTTTAAGCCTATGATAAATTTCTGAATATGGATGATAGTGTAACCATCTTCAAATTATTATTAAATATAATTAATGTACTATGGATAACTAAGAGGTTATTCTTTATAAATTATATGAAAACAAAATGATACCACACACTTGTGAATAATGGATGTATATTTCTGCTGGTAATTCCTGTGTTCGAGAATATTTGTATTGATAGCTAGCGTAATTGATAGAGAATTAAGGGTCTAAGTGATAGGAACCTCCTCGCCCTGTTTAGCTTTCAATTTATTTGGATTCCTTCACAAAATATTACCCTTCATTAAAAACACCCCAAAATCCAACAACTCGTGGCTAATTAATTGTTATAAAAGTGGCGTTATAATTAGTGAGGATAAACTCCATGGAGCTGAAGAGATTGCACCTAATTTCTCAGGAGTTAAATAATGAGGTTCAAATTTAGTGGAGAGGTTATTATAACATTTTCAACTGAGTCTCAAAGAGAGTTTATTGATTAGAACTAAAATAATTTAAAGATGAGTTATAAAATAAGTGAGTAGGCAATCCCGAGTTGATGTTTATTAATTTTACTGAGAAGCAATGAAAATAATTTTATAAATTATTTCAAATGATAGAAATTCATTGAGGTTCATATATAAATATTTTACTATATATCGAATTTATCAAGATGACTCTATCTGTTAGAGAGAAGTGAATCAATAGAAATCAATGTTTTCCTTCTATGCACTATAATAATTACTAAAATATTTCAATGTAATGTGAAAAGCAGTATTCCCTTCTCTTCAATCTAATGTCTCCCATTTTGAACTAGACACATGGGGTTGCTTTCATCTTGTTCAAAATTTATTTGTCTGCAAAGTTAAAGAGCTATTTTTCTCAAATTAATTCAAGAAAATTCTTAAAAGCATTTTTTCATTTTTTTTCTTCAAATAAATGATTTTTTTTCTGTACCCATGTCATTTTACTTCGTCACACATTAGGAAAATTGAAAAATTCATATGTGACTTTGTGAGCAATTCATTTATCAATAAAATGAAACAAACCCCATTTATCTAACTCGAAATTTTTTTAGTTGATGCCTTTTGCAGTATAAAAAAAATGAACTTTTCATGAGAGCCAATTTACTGAAATTTTATGGGAAAAATTGTCGAACTCAAATGATTATGGTTCAATAACTTAGTGTGTATACTCTTTTTTAGATGTCGTGTCCTCTTTTTAATGCATCTAGTCAACAAATCATTTGCTGTGGGATCCAAATAAAACTTCAATACCTGGGATGACACGACTTTTGACAGATATGACAGGTATAATATACAATAATGTCCATCCGGTTTTGAAGCACTTCTAAATTGTTTTCTTTTTTGTTCTAATATTTTAACACGTTATCTGGGAATAATTCGATTTATTTATCATATTTGTGTGAAAATCATGGCACATTCAATTAAGTTAACCTAGTTATTACCTGCACAACGAGAACATATGTATATGTATAAATAATTGAAATCAATCATTTTTTCAAACTAAAGTGTATGATCGTAAGTACCTACTAATAGTTATGTTGTACCAATGGAAACGTTACTGAGGCTCCCCATAATCCTCTGATATTCCACATTAATTTCTACGCTTGGTAGTAAGGCAAGCAATTACTTACTGTCCAAAGTGTTCATCGACATAGATTCAGTAAATGTATGTAAGTTATAACCTTTCAAAAGTGGTAAATAGTTTCACAGTATCATTGGTTATATTTTTATTGAGTAATTCTTTTGAAATATATTAATGTTAAATCAGTAATCACGCATATTTTTTTTAAATCTGTGGCTTGTATAACGTCAAGAGTCAGCTCAGAAGAGCACTCAAGCTGTCTTCATCTGTGTGATTTGTAAAGAACAGCAAAAGCTTACAGTACAAAGATAATTACATATAGAATTAAATGGTTATTGTTATTTCCAAAATTATTTTGTAAATACTATCTTTGTCTACTCGTTACACTCTTCAATGATACTCATTATCATTTCAATATCATTATATAACTCTAGTAAGCTAGCCGCTGAAGCAAGCGCACCAGTCATTATAAAAAAAAATATTATTATATTTTTAAGGAAAAGTAAATCGAAAAGTTACCCATCGATTTCGGGAAAAATACCCTATTTCTTTTTATTGCTGAAAAAAATTCTATCGGTAGTGAGCTTTCATGACCGAAATTTTTGTGAGGGTACGACCACTTGAACCACCACCCAGGAGGGGTCAAAATTCATGATTTTTAAACTATTTTATCTTTCAACTCATAGGTCCGAAATTCCTAAATATATGTAACTTCGCAAAAGAAACACATTTTATTCGGGTAACTTTTACGACTTTGGGTTTAATTTTCGAAAAAAAATGTAGTTTTTCATTTTAAAAAATTCTTTTTTCTTGCAAATTTCAAAAGACGAGAAATGTATGAATGTGTATGCTAGAATGAAAACGAAGACAGTTTTAGAATCCTTCACACATTTCGAATAAATTTGTATGTTTTTTTTCAAATTTCAATATGGTTTTTCTTCTATAAGCCTTTTTTGATGACTAGCTGATATTAAAAAAAAAATCCAAAATTTTGATTTTGAACTGCGATGAAAGAAAACAAGGAAGAAATTTAAAAAAAAGCCCATATGGAGATTTGTTAAAAATGTTCCAAGGATTCTAAAACGGTCTTTGGCTTTCTTGTATCGTGAAAACTAATTGACTTCTTTTTTTTTACTTTGGAAAATACAAAATCTACTGGGAGACTCAAAATCATGAAATAATAAAGTGAAATGTCAATTTTCACGCAACAAGAAAACCAAAAACAGTTTTGGAATCCTTGGAAGACTTCCAACAAATCTGTTGCGGTTTTTTCCAAATTTCTTCCTCGTTCTCTTTTTATTGGAGTTCAAATTCGAAAAATTTTGATTTTTTTTTGGAAAATTATAGTCAGTAATCAAAAAATATTTATAAAAAAAACAGATGAAAATTTGAAAAACGCCTCTAATTATGTGGTCGAAATGTGTCAATAATTCTAAACCTTATTTCGTTTTATTCTAGCATTTACACTCATATAGTACATACTTATCGTCTTTTGAAATTTGTAAAAGAAAAAAAGAAAAATACTACATATTTTTCCGAAAACTGAAGCTAAAATCGAAAAAGTTATACGAATTAAATGTGTTTCTTTTGCAAAGTTATATATACTTAAACATTTCAGAAGGATCGGTTCATAAATAAAAAAGTTTTTTCAAAAATTGAGATGGCCCTTCTAATGACATTTATGGAATCCATGACGGTTTTATAGGTAATTCACAGGTAAAGTATGAAAACTATGCATTTATATCCCATATAAATCACAGAATAACATGAAAATAGCTTTCAAATTTCATCCATGTGATAAAATTGAAATATTTCTTTATTATTTCATGTTAATCAAGGTTCTTCTGGATATTAACATCAAATTCTACATCGAAATACTTGTTAATGAATGATGGTTTGAACTGTTTTTTTTTCATCATAAATTATCATCTCCTTCGCAGAATGCAGGAAGGTAATATTTTAGCCGTCGTTTATTTATTTATTTATTTATCATCTTGTTATACGCTTAACTGAAAAAGTTTCCACCAAATTGCCTGAAATTTAGTGAAATGATTGGTCCATGTCCAGTGACCTGCTGGTAGAATTTTTGAAGTGACCCGTTCAAAGGTCAAGGTCTTGGTCATTTATAACTCAAAAAGTGTTGAATCATATTGCATGAAACTTGGTGGGACGATTGGTCAATATGCAAGAACCATTTTGTCATATTTTGGGAGCGATCGAATCAAAGGTCAAAGAACAAGGTCAAGGCCATTTGTAACTCAATAACTCAAAAAGTATTCAATCAAATTGTCTGAAAATTGATGGTATAATTGGTCGTTGTCCAGGAACCATCTATTAGAATTTTGGGAGCGTCCCGGTCAAAGGACAAGATAATGTATAACTGAATAACCCGGTGGGACGATTGATTATTATCCAGTTAGCAGATTATCAAATTATGGGAGAGAACGGGTCAAAGCGGAGGCGAAGGTGTGCGCTCTACCAAGTGCACATATTATAGTTACATAATTTTTCATATTAATCAGATATGTTTCTGATTCTTGAAAAAATTGCTTAAATTTTGTTTTATGTTCTTGTGAATACTAAAGATATATTATTCCTTAGAGAACATTTATCTATATCAATAAGAAAGGTATTCAACATTGGAAGTGTATCTTGTGTCCAGTAATTGTGTTTTTGAGCAAGACTACATATTCTGTTTTTGAGTAAGACTACAATTACGAATGCTGCATATAAAATAGATGAAGGGAATCTAATTCCGGAATATTGGTGTGTTATACACAGTCTGTTTCAAAATTAACTGTATAACTTTACCTTGTTTTTCTTAAGACTAATTCTAGGTACCTTCACAGAATGAGAATTGAATGCAACTTTAAAATCTTGGGTATTATTCAAAAGAAACGGTTCATGTATATTCAGAATACTAACTGAAAATGTTTCGACTTTTGCTGTGTGCTAATGAACTTTTTTGAGATTCTGTTAAGATGACTCTCTCTATAAACTCTCTCTAAATGATAAATTACTGTCAAATAATTCATTGGAAATTCACAAATGAGGCTGGAGAAATATATAAGTTTATTATTTTCCGCTGTAAAATATAGCTAACAAAATTTTATACTTGATAGTTTGATTCAGTCATAGCAATTACTCCAAATTGAAATTTATTACTATTCAATTGCATCTATTTGTGGTAACAACAAAATGAAACTTCCAATGCTGGTGTATTGAATTGGAGGATATCTTTTCTATAATTGCTCTTCAATTTTAAAATGACCTATTTTTATTAAACTCATAATGAAATTATGTGAATTTCTGTGAAAATCTGAAGTTCTCCGAGGCTTTTGCATCAAAAGTAAAACAGCAAGATTTTTTTCAATTTTGTGAATGAGAAGAAATCCAATATCAGAACTCATGGACGCGAAAGGAGCACCATGGAAGATATTAATCGGCCTATCTTTCACTCCAAAGTTTATCTTTTCTGAAATTGTTATCCGATCCTCTATGAATGGAGGTTCAATTTAAGAAGAACTAAATTACGTGCACTTGGTAGAGCGCATACCTTCGCCGCCGCTAATCCGTTTGCTACCAAAATATAAAAAAACTGGTGACAGGATAGTAATTAATCGACCCACAAAGTTTCATGCAATATGGTTCAATATTTATTGAGTTATAAATGACCTTGACCTTTGACCGGATCGCTTCCAAAATTCAACCAAATAGTTTCTGGAAATTGTCCAATCGTCCTATCAAATTTCATACAATTTGGTTGAGTACTTTTTGATTTATTGAGTACCTTGATCTTTGACCTTTTACCCGATTGCTCCCAAAATAGAACCAAATGGGTCCTGTATAGTGATCAATCGTCTCACCAAGTTTCATGCAATGTAGTGCAAAACTTTTTGAGTTATAAATTACCATGACCTTGACCTTTGACCGGGTCGCTCCCAAAATTCTACCAACAGGTCACTGGATATTGACCAATCGTTTCACTGAATTTCAGGCAATTTGATTGAACCGTTTTTCAGTTATGCGAATAAAAAGATGATAAATTAATTAATTAATTAATACCGTCAATAATGTAACCTCTCACTAAGCTGAACATTAATATTCGTGAATTTAAATATTTTTCCATATTAATCTCATAAAATCATTACATATGAAGTTGGAAAAAATTATTCTTTGATTTAAAATTAATTAATCTATTCTATAATTTAGGAGTCAATCTAGGATATAGAAATATAATGCATACAAAAACTACCTTGTCATACACAGGTTGTTGAACGCTCCATAAGATATTAGTAACAGGAACCAATGGCAAAGTGTTTGTAATTGAACGACGAGACGGATACATCAAACATAATTGATCTCTTACAAGAGACGACAAAAATTTGAAACTAAGAATTAATACAAACGCCAAAATTAATTGAAGTTAAAATATGGAAGGCATGAAGGGAATAGTTGAGTAAACTCTGATGTAAAGTCACTTTCTCATGGTGGATTATGGGTTCTGTATTACATAAGCTGAGAACTGTACGAGAATATTTTAACAGGTTGCGTGCGAGAGTCATTAGGTACGTTTCTACTGCGTTGCGGGAGTTTACATGTTTCACCGTGTCAGTGCTTGTTGCGCAATTGAACTGAGAGGTTGTGTGGTGTTTGTTCTTGGTGAGTTTCAGCTATTGCATAATTAAAAGACCGTGTCCACCGGTGGGCA
The DNA here is from genome assembly GCA_947561585.1 of Caprella mutica. Taxonomy (NCBI): domain Eukaryota; kingdom Metazoa; phylum Arthropoda; class Malacostraca; order Amphipoda; family Caprellidae; genus Caprella; species Caprella mutica. The sequence goes on from CANNZV010003627.1 coordinate 39,741, forward strand.
TTCCGCAATGTGAAGCTTGTTGCTCCATTCTATTGCGGAGTGCCCACGGGTGGTCACTGTTCAAAATCACTCAATGTGGGCACGATAGCAATTCATTTTAATAATATTCAAGTGTAACAATTTATTATTGATGTACTTGGTGATAATAATGACTAAATATTCATTTAAATATTTGCATATGTTAACTATTAAATGTTATTCTTATCTATTCCTACAGAAATGTCTTCCTTTCGACCATCAGTTTTTTACGGTGCAAAACGAAAATCCCCAAAACGAAAATCCCCTGTTTCAATTTGAAACATAAGTAATAACAGTACTGTAATAATTGCATTGAAATATAGGTTATCACAAAAAATTGGATGGTTTTAGAACTTTTTTTTTTTCGTTAAATGTGGACTTTGAATTTTTCAACTTTGACCTAATACTTAAGAAATTTAATTCTAATTATGAAGCAGTTCCAATTTTTTTTCTATAATTATATCCGAAATGTTTATTTTCATTTTCACGTTTTCAAAATATCTATGAAATATTTGTTTTTTCGGTTTTTTGTTAAGTATGGAAAGAAATTGTTGAAGGTACAGTCATAGTCATAGAATATACGAATATACTGATAAATAATTATAATTACTTTCATTCTCCTGTATACTAATTATGTGTGAATAAATTATAGTAATAAAATTAAAATTTACTCGTGAAAACAATGTTTTACGAAGTTACTAATTTTATTTTTAATGACCCACCGGTGGGTCACCCGCACTGTGTTTGACGCGGCAGTGACCCACCGGTGGGTCACCTCGCATTCAACCTGTTAATTCATAACTTCTATTACAAATGAAAAGAGATCAAATATATATCAATTTTGGCAGATACTTTATATTTTATATAAAGTACTACGTCTGAATGACATTTCTAGTACCCGGTCGGTCATATAAAATTTCCATTATGGGGACCGACCATGTTTTTTGAAAAAAAAAACTATTAATTAAGCTACGGTTCTGAAACTACGTACCCGCGTATTAAATTGAATTCCCTATCGTTTTAGTTCATGGCATTTTTCGATTAGACCCATAGAAAACGAGTTATTCAAATTTCGATCCATTGTCCAAGAAGCCTAAGGGGTTTTTTTGGTTGAAGCTACGGCATTGCAGTTATTTGCATTCGATTCTCAAGGGGAAATATTAAGAATTTTTTTTGTTTTCTTTTTTCAAATTCAATATTCCCAAAAATGATCAGAAATTCGAACAAAACTCAACTCAGATTCTAGATAATGACTTGGAGTATCGAATGCAAAAAATTGAAATGCCATTGCTTCAACCTAAAAAAACCTTAGAGGCTTGAATACCAAAATTTGTAGCTTTTTTCAAGTGCCCCAAAATGGCATTCAAAGTTATTGCTTTGTTTAGCACTAAATCTCCACGAGCACAGAAAAGCCATGCTCTCTATTATCCACTCAAAGGTGAAGGTATCATCAGGCACCACCTGACTCACTGTTGTAAAGTTCAACATAGCAATAACCACGACACCAAATCAAAATCCACCAGGTTGGTACTCATGGGCTGAGCCTGGGCTGAGTACTAACCTGGTGGTACCCTTCCTCCCTCTCCCCATTGGCATAGCGTCACACTGTCACACAATAGAGATCTGATTTTTTGTACAATCATTTATAAGGTTGTAAGGTACCTATTTATGAAATAAATAAAAATTATAAATTTTTCTGAGATTTTTCCATGGTCATTCCCCTTGAAGGCACCGTTCCCAGATTTTTAAAAGTTTTTTTATTATTGAAGCTACGGTTGTGAAACTTTGTAAACATATATAAAATGAATTCTAAAATGTTTTTATGTCATGACATTTTTTTTATTCGACCCATAGAAAACGAGTTATTCGAATTTCGAACAAATTTCGAACAGTGTGTAAATTAATAAATGGATACTACAATTTTGTAGCTATGACATTATTCATCATCTATTATCATTTATTTGAAAAAAACAGTTAATTATTTTCTTCAAGATGTTGATGCTGCTACAACAAATCAGAAAAATCATTTTTCGAACTTTGTCAACAGCACATCATAAACATAGTTGTTCATTTTCTCTTGTGGCATTTGATATTTATTACTAGTTTTTCTATATTCTCTACTTACCAAGTCTTATATAAATTAATCCAGCTATAAAGTATACGGGAAATTCATGATGTTTTTGGGCAGTTTAATTATAATTCATGTAAGAATTACTTAAAACACAAAATTCATATTTTCCAATTGAGAATAGTCAGTAAAACACATTACAATTAAAATTAGATGAGATATTGTGTGAATGAATATTGTGAGTAAATAAGTAATCGGATAAAATTAACAGGAATCTAAAGCAAATATAAATATTTATTATACACCGGTCAGTCTATATACACTTATGAAAATAAGATGAATGTTATAGTTCAGTTACAGATTAGAAATAATTCTTTACCTAAACTTCAAAGAAACGCCAATGAAGGTAAACAATGTTAGAATGATATTCTGAAAAATGATGGCCTGGTATTAATTTCTCCAACATACCTAACCTCATAATAATATTTTTATGAGAAAATACGATTAAGCTTCATAAAGAATCTCTAAATTCCATTTAATAAGCTTCAAATATGCGTAAAAAAAATCCTGAAACATTATAAACATATCATGAAGAATTACTTAATTAACCTTGTAGTAATCAAGGGACTGGTCCAAATGGACGAGTCTTCATGAAAAAATATTAACAATTTTATATTCCAATCGATTTGGAAGCTGTCTCTTCATGGATTTCGTTTTTCAACATAATTACATACATACATATATAAAGAATAGAAAGCGATAAATGAAAAGATTCTCATATTATGCGCATTTATTCAAATATACATGGTGTCTCAGAAAAAAAAAACGGATCATAACTTTTACTTAGTGTGTATTTAAAACTATTTAAGGTACATGTTTCTTTCTGGTATATATTTTTTTATTAATAGACCCTTCTCAATCCACCAATAAATTTTCTTTAGGTTTTATTCACTTTTGCTAATGTTAAAAAGATATCATTGATGGGTGGTGATAATGGCTTTTGTGCAAATTGTTAGAAAACCTAAGAAATATATGTTCTTACATTCGCTTGTTAATTTTATTCTAAGTATTTTTTGGCGATTACCAATGGATGTGAAAATACCCTAGGTTACTGAACAAACTTTTTAGGGTTAGGTTACTAGGGTTAACGGTGAAATCGTTGAATGATTTCATTTATAATTATTAATTGATGAATAAAAACTATTGATTATATTATATTTTTGAAGCTTGGTCTAGTAAATGGGCAACAGAATTCTTAACCAATTGACGTTTCAATACTTTTTCATAAAACTTCATTTCATATTTATACATTCATTTAGTAAACGTCAAAGGATGATTTTTCAATTAAAATAAGTTTAACAAGCAAGATAAACAAATATTTCTATTGTATGGGCTGGGCTTGTCACTGTGTACGGAAATAAGAAAGTTGCAGATACACTTTGACTCAGTAACATTTAAGTGACTAAGGGTTACATTTAAATAATTATAGTGAGACATTCACCCTTATTATGTACTCAAACACACTCGTGCATCTCATGACTGAAGAGAGCCCCGATATACTCCTTATATATTTGAACAAATTCTCACCAATATTCATCTTGGTTTCTGTCTAATTTTATATACATAATTATGTAAAAAAGTAAAAGTCTTGAAAGGAGAGATTCCAAATCGGTTTATAAGTAGAGTTATTAATATTTTTTTCATGAGGACTGGTTGCGCCAGCTGCTTGGGATAATATTCTCCCAGCTAACCATATCCTCTCTGTCCCGCGTGGGACAGAGGGGGACATCCCTCGCTAGCGAGGGATAGAGAGGGACAGGGGATTTCAGACGTCTGCAGACGTCTGAATTCCCACGTCTTTCCAACGTCTGAAATCCCACTCACGTCCCACGTCTTACACAAGCGGGATGTCCCTCGTCTGTCCCGCGTCTTAAATCCCACTCACATCCCACGTTTTCCCCACGCGGGATGTCCCTCTCTGTCCCACGCGGGATGTCCCTCTCTGTCCCACGTCTGTCCCACGTGGGATGTCCCTCTCTGTCCCACGCAGGATGTCCCTCTCTGTCCCACGCGGGATGTCCCTCTCTGTTCCACGTCTGTCCCACGTGGGATATCCCTCTCTGTCCCACGCGGGATGTCCCTCTCTGTCCCACGTCTGTCCCACGTGGGATGTCCCTCTCTGTCCCACGCGGGATATCCCTCTCTGTCCCACGTCTGTCCCACGTGGGATGTCCCTCTCTGTCCCACGCGGGATGTCCCACTCTGTCCCACGTCTGTCCCACGTGGGATGTCCCTCTCTGTCCCTCGTCTGTTTTACGCGGAAAAAAGTACGCGGGATGTCCCTCTCTGTCCCACGTCTGTCCCACGCGGGATGTCCCTCTCTGTCCCACGCGGGATGTCCCTCTCTGTCCCACGTCTGTCCCACGTGGGATGTCCCTCTCTGTCCCACGCAAAAAGGTATATCTATCTCAAGCTTTATTTACGTATCATAACTAGGTAGGTATTCATAAACAGATGTAGGTATCTACTATCTAGGTAGGTATTGATGAATAATACTAGGTAGTAGGTAAGTAGGTACGGATTGATGAACACTACCTAGTAGGTATACTAAGTAGGTAGGTATTGGTACTGGTAGGTATCTAGGTAGGTATTGTCAAACAGTTATAGGTAACTAGATAAGCATTGATAAACACTAGTAGATAACTAGGTAGGCATTGACAAACAGTTGTAGGTAACTAGGTAGGTATTGATGAATACTAGTATTTAACTAGGACCTATATTGTTTTTTATATACAGTTGTAGGCCACTAGGTAGGCAATGTTAAACACAAGAAGGTAACTAATTAGGTATTGATAAGCAGATGTAGGCAACTAGGTAGGCATTGATAAACACCAGTAGGTAATTAGGTAGGTATTAACAAACAGTAATGTAGGTAACTAAGTAGGTACTGATAAATACTACGTAATAGGCAAGTAGTGATAACCACCAGTAGGTACAGATTGGTGGTTATCACTTCTAGGTTACTAGATAAATATAAATAAACTCTAGTAAGTAACTAGATAGGTATAAGGTAGTGATATCACCAGAAGGTAACTATAGGTAATATTAATTAACAGTTAAAGGTAATTAGGTAGTTAATAACATTAATTAACATTATCATTACAAATATTAATAAATAACTTTATACACATTCTTATCATTTACATTAAAAAATAAAAGATACCAAAATGTAGAATATTAAATTATATTTATTTAAAATAATTTTATGAAGCACGCAAGTAATCAAGTTGGATAAAGATCATTTTAATACTACTTCTATCATGTCCAGGATGGCTGAGAGGTAGCGACGCAGGCTTCAATAGTACATCACACTAGAGTCCTGAGTTCGATTCCCGAGATGACCACTACAATTCTTTCTCCATTTCTTCCCATTTAATTTGTATATAACAATATGTAATATTAAAATAAATGATATGCAGCCAAATGTACATATACACTATATGCAATATGGTTAGAAATTGCAATAATAATTAGTATGATCTTTTTTTATTTCTTATATATATTTATATACCCCAATTAACCGAAGTAGTTTGAGCCAAAAGAGAGATATGTCCCCCTTGCAGAGGGGGACATCCACACTCTGTCCCACGTCTTGCAGAGGGGGACATCCGCACTCTGTCCCACGTCTTGCAGAGGGGGACATCCGCACTCTGTCCCACGTCTTGCAGAGGGGGACATCCGCACTCTGTCCCACGTCTTGCAGAGGGGGATATCCGCACTCTGTCCCACGTCTTGCAGAGGAGGACATCCACACTCTGTCCCACGTCTTGCAGAGGGGGATATTCCCACTTTCTCCCACGTCTTGAATACTCACTCTGTCCCACGTGGGTCCCACGTCATATTTCCCTCTTCCCTCTATAGCGAGGGACATCCGCACTCTGTCCCACGTGGGTCCCACGTCTTGAATCCCTCTATAGCGAGGGACATCCACACTCTGTTCCACGTAGGTCCCACGTCTTGAAAACGGAGTGGGGTAAGACGTGGGACAGGTGGATGTCCCCCTCTGTCAGAGGGGGACAAGACGTGGGATCAGACGTCTTGCAGAGGGGGACCCCTGTGCAAATGAAGAGGGTTAGACGTCTGCAAGACGTCTGATGTCCCCCGCCCCACGTCTTGCCCCACGTCTTAAATCCCTCTATAGCGAGGGGTATCAGACGTCTTAAGACGTGGGACAAACAGCTTTTGGTTAGCTGGGCTATTATTATATTCGATTTGAAGTAAATAAATACTTCCTATTATTCATTACTCTTTTTACCTTCGAAGTCTGAAATTCTGTAAACAATTTAATGAAAAACAGCTGGTAATGTAAAAAAGAACATATTCTCTTTGATATTTGTAAGTAATTATGTAAACTATAATATCAAACGATATGAGCTTAATTTCATTATATTCAAGGTTGAGTTAATTGTCTGTTGGTTATCATTATTTAGAGATCACTGGAATTAATTCTGCAAAAAAATAATATTGCGATACATTGGGGATAGTTAATTAGAGGAAATTTGAATATAACTTTTTGTACAATAAAACTCGATAATTTAGGTTATAAATTAGTCATAATGAAGGAAATTCTGATATAATTTATCGCTCATACATACAATTTTTTTTTATGAATGTCGTTGCCAGAGACGATCAATAATTGTGTTCTATGACCTAACTTTAAATTTGTATATTTCAACAACTGTTGTAGCTACTGTTTTTTTCAAATATAATTTTGTAAATTTAACCGTTTTACATCCACAGTTAAATTTCTATGACGTTTTATCCATTGCTGTAAATATAATTAATAATTCATTGATGGGTGGGGAAAATAGCCTTGCGCTAATGGTCAGAAAATGGACAATGAAGTAAATTCAAACGTAAAATATATCTGTATAGACAATATCCCCATTAATAAAACAGCTTTATTTCCATGTTTTAACAGTATTCTTATAACTTTTTCTTTCATAAAATATTAACAACTTGGAGAAATGTGGTAACTAGTTAAGTACAAAGAAGAAAGTTCCAATTTTAACAAGAGTCTTTCAGACCCAAGAGGACAGTACGATCTGTCGACAAAATTAATTTTGTTCAGCAAATCCTTTACAAAATATAAGTGTTTCTGTTAGGAGAAGTGGATTAAATATCTCGAAATTTTCTTCATTTCTCTCAACAGAAACATTTATATATTTTTTTTTTTAAATAGTTGAACAAAATTGATTTCGTCTTCATATCGTATTGTGCCTTCCTTTTTGTGCCTTCCTTCTTGTACTTAACCACATTTCATTATATTTTAAATATTTTATTTTATATGAATACTCCTAAAACCTGAAAATAAATTTGTCTTATTAATAGGGCTGTTGTCTAATAAAGATATTTTTAGTTTTCAACTTAATTCATTGTCCGGTTTCTGACCATTTGCGCAAGGCCATTTTCATCACCCATTATTAAAATAACTATTATATTCACAAAAATGAATAAAACTTCAATGAAAATTTAACTGTGGATGTAAAAAGTTCAACGAACAAAATGATACTTACAAAAAATAACAGTACCTCCAATAGTTATTGAAATATATGAATTTAAATTTGGGTTAATTGTTTTGGGGGGCACCCTGTATAATATATATGTGCATCAAAAATTTGATTCAACCAATGTGAATTATAATGTAATTCATCACAGTAGGTCATATAAACAATGAATAGAAGCCTTTATATTTATTTAAAAAAAGACCCCTTATCATGCTTTTTCAAGCTGTACATCTTAAAATGAAATCTTCCTGTTATTTGCTACACATAATTTTTTATCCCTACCATTATTCATCTTCATTATTTGATTTGATTTTTTGTCCACCTCTTCATAATAGCCATCATATACTAATTGACTTCACTGTACCTGTAAAACCTTACTAATGACTTAAACCAATGTATTCTGTTACTTTTGACCAAGAAATTTCATAAGCGCCCTTCAATATAACAGAATATAACTCTGAGTAAATAGGCTGAAGTTTAAATCAGGTGAATTCATTTGAACTTTCCACCGTGAAATGTTTTAAAGGAATGAAATTTATGGCAGTCCTTCTTAAATATTGAGCTCTATAAATCTTATTAAATGTATATCGAATATATGGAGTAGGTTTTACAACAAGATCTTCTCCACTGCTAAGTATCTCCACTTCAAAATACTTGAATGATTGATGTTTTTGGTACGCAGATGATCTTGAGATCTTTTGTCATTAAAAAAACAAAGTCAATACAATAAGTTGATCAAGTGTTCGAATAATGAGTTTTAGGAACCATCATCATTTCTTCAAAGTAATTTCCCTTAATTTCCTGCTTCACATATTAGTTCTATATCTCATCAAAGAGTGGCTAGGTTGACTATATGGTGAAAGATAATTAAATTAATATTCCTTGCCAATTTCAAGTGAAACGAAAACTATACCGATTTTGATTGTACTGAATTATTTTAGTGAATATTATAGTGGCTACATAGAATTAAACATTGATTTCGAGGGAATCAAACATCTGTAACAGATCGAGTCACCGCGGTAAATTCAATATGTAGTGAAATATTCATATATGGGCTTTAATGTATTATTAAGTAATTATTAAGATAAATATTATTGCTTCTCAGTAAACTTACCTAATATTAGATAGTATACAAAAACCAATTTATATTATAACTTATCTATCTTTATAATTCTAATCAATGAACTCCCTTTGTTGCTCTCTTGAAAAATGATATAATATCCTCTTTCTCTAATTAACACTTCATTATTTACCTGCTGAGAAATTAGGTGCAAACTCTTCAGCTCCATGGAGTTCATCTTCAATAATTATAACGCCACTTTTATAACAATTAATTAGCCACGATAGAGCTGGGAAATTTTTTAATGAAGGGTAATATTTTACAAAGGAAACCAAATACATTTAAAGCGAAACAGGGCTTATAGTCAATATTAATTACGCTTACTAAGGGGACCGTACTTGGATTTTTGAAAATATTTTTATTAATGAAGCTACGGTTCAGAAACTTAGTACCCTAATATAGAATTGAATTCTCTATTGTTTTTTTTTTCGGTCACTTTTTCGATAAGACCCATAGAAAACGAGTCATTCGAATTTTGAACGAATATCGAACCGTTCCCAAAAAAGCCCAAGGCTTCTACAATTTTGAAGATACCGCATTAGTTTTCGAAATATTATTTTTTTCGTGAAAAAAAATATCTCGGAAAATAATTCGAAAATGGAAAAAAACAGGATAAAAAACTGTATAGAATTTCTTGGTGAATCGAATGCAAACAAAAAAAACAATACTTTAGCTTCAATTTTGTAAAAAGCCTTAGGCTTTCGAATACCAAAGAAGTGCCATAAAAAAAGCATTCAAAGTTGTGGTGTTTGACAGCTGCGCTCTGACACGTAGCATCTCCCCGTGTGAGATATGGAGGGCAACAAATTTGCCAATAGCTTGTGTGTGTTTTCTGAGGAACACAAACTATACCAGATATGGCGAGATAAATAATTATTACGAATTATCAGTGGCTGATAGGGAGTGTGTGGAGCGCATAGCTGTACCCCAACCTTTGCCTCGCTCTCCTCCTTTTCTCTCTTCCCCCAGTGAGTTATAGTTACACTAGGACTCTGATATTTCACTAAAACAACTTGAAGAGTTTTAGGTTGCTGTTTGCGAAATAAAATGTCCCAAAATAGCCAAATTTTCAGTTTCATACTTGATATTCTCAAGAAATTTTTAAAATGAAAATTATGAACATAATTCACATAAAGCACAATGTGAATACTCGAAATACACGGAAACAAGTTTTTCTACCAGTGCAATAAAACAAAATCCCACTAATATTAAAAATTAATGCAATGTATAACTACCTTTAATAAACGTTTCTTGATTTTAATCAAGACTATTGACTTGGAATCACGTTTAATGGGTATTTATAACAACTCTCACAAAATTTAATGTTTTCATATTTAACAATGTTTGATGATATAGAATAATATAATTTTTTTGTTGTCTTCATTCAGTTATATTGATCTCTTTATATATTATAATAATGTAATTGTCTTTCATAGTTAAATTAATTATTTTTCTCTTGTTATTAAATTATTGCAGAGAAAAAATATTGTGAAGAGAAAAAAGTGATTAAAAGAAAACAAATTTTCTTGACTATTAATATCTGGATGAATCGGAATCAATATAGGGGAGAACCAGGAGCATTCGGACAGAGGGATGGTTCGAACAACTCGATTAAACATGTTTATAAATGTTGGAACTACTGTTTAATGCAACTGAATGTGTGCGACGTGTTAACCGTCATTTATTTGAAAGAACCAGTACGGAAATGAAGTATTTCGCCCCCGAGGTGTAATTTACTGTTTTCTTCAATATTGGTATAATTTTTCGTGATTCATTTGGATCGTGTGTGGACTATATGAATACGAAACTGGTTTTAAATCTAAAAGATATGAATTATATCAATATCTTATGTTATGTTTGAAGTGTTAAAAAAATATCACAAATGAAATTAAAATATAGTGATGTTTTTAATTTTGACGTGTCATTCAGGTTGAATCTGCCACTTATATTGAGGTCGGTTTGGACGGCGTCCGAAACTGCCTTGTCCGATTCAGTCCACCATTACAATTTATTGAAGTAATTCCTATTAAAAAGGACATTCTGAACTTGATTAGTTGCAATTTTAATATTAGTGTCTTTATTTGACAGTTTGACGATCGTATTCATGCCTTTTCATTATAAAAGGAAAACTGATAGAGGACGTAATTTTGAAGGTATTCAAAAAACTTTCCATGTATTCCAAAAAGGTTTATCTGTCAGAAAAGTTTCTGAAATTGGAAGTGTAGCAAGATCTACACTTATGGATTATACTTTAAACATTCGATGAAATTTGTAAGATATAATTTACTAATTTTGGTGAATTCCAAGAAAAATGAAATAGTTATACAATTCCCTTTTGATATAAATAACTATTAAATATAAGGATAATCTCACATTTATTACTCATGGGCTATCTATATTTTGTTGAAGAAACAGTTCAATCATTATAATATTATTATTATGATAAAATTTCAAATACGATGAATTATTACTGTGAATAACAAGTCACTATGTTTTATTTCGATTAAATTAGTAGATCCGAATTCAATCGTATCGTTTAATCACCCAAATTTCGAATGTTTTAACCATTTTTATGGTATCCAAAACATCCTAACAGCTTGTCCGAAGTCTCCCTCCAGGAAGGAGCATTCGGACACATGAATCTCTCTTACATTTTGTCTTATAACTATCGAATAAAGGTTTAAGCTGTATAACAGTCTTAATACAAATTGAAGTTAAATGATTTATCTACATACAGAAATCTTTATATAGTTAAATTCGAATTAGTTTACGAATTATTCATTTTTCCCTAAGAGTTTCCGAATGCTCCCAGTTCTCCCCTATATTATAATATTTTTTGACCAAATTATAAAAATCTTTTATATAATAATTTTCATTCACTGATGAATGGGAATAAAATAAATTACATTTTCGAAGTGAAATTATAATTTCAATATTCTAAATTTTTACTATTGTATATTTACTTTTGCACTAGAAATTTTCAAATCATCAATTACACTGGGCAAAACACATTTTCTAGGATATTATTCAAGTAAAAAATATCAGCAAGAAGTTGACATGCAACGCATTTATATGCAAGCAAAGAGAATATTTTTGCAGTTCTTCACTAGAATGAAATCAAAAATTGGATGCATGTTAGAGAAGTCATCTGAGTTTTTTCAAATAAATTACTTTTCTCTTGACGAAAATATACACTTTAAAATAAAATAATCAAAGAACTATATGCTTACTGTTTCACCAGATTTGAGACATCAAATGTAATTCACTACTTGATGTTATTTGTGTGCATTCTGACTGATAGAGATATAAACGGTGGCACCAATAAGGTTAGAAACTTTGTATATAGAAATTTGAAAAATATTGTTCCTTTCGGGTAAGTTCTTTAGGTTAATGTGTTTAAGATTACCAACTCACTGATTGGCTATGGAGATTGACAAGTAATTGCAAAGAGGGGCGTGGCAAATATTTTTTATTCTAGTTTGTGAGATTTTATATTTATTAAAAAAACGAACCATTTAAATTTTCATATTGGCGTCGGTGTTTGATGAAAAATGGAATATCTTATAATATAATATTAAATTGGTCACTTGTTCAATTTTTCCTCAAGTTCAGCTAGTGGATTTCAAATTATCAAATAACTCCTTTTAAAAATATCTAAGGAGCTCAATAATTTTATATGCTTCCATTGGATTATCATTAAATGTAGGAAAATCGACAAAAAAGAGTGTTTTCATAATAACAAATTTAAACTATTAAACTAATTATAAGTTTATAAAATATTCACTGGGCATGATATTTTTTTTACAGATCCTGAATATTTTATGTATGCTAAATTCTGGTGGTTGAATTTGGATGAGAAACAATTTTAGCTCTTTAAAAAAATAATATTAAAAAGAAAATTTTAGATTGACATTTGATTACAATAAGAAATATATTTATTTACCACGAAGAAATATCAATTATACAAATAATTTAATAGTGATTTATGATGAATCTGATATATTTTGATACATAAGGAGACAATTTGATTTAACTTTATAATAATGAATATTTTGTTCAAATTAATTTTGTCTTATATAAAATCTTTTGTAATTTTATGATACGAATTTTATCTCGATATTCCTGATTTACATTTACGAATTTAAATTTCATCTTCAAAATGAAATTTCATCAATATTTCCTGCAGAAACTCAATTTAGAGAATTGCTATCCATATTTTGCAGGATAGTGTGGTTTCAAAGTTTATTTTTGAAAAAAAAAAATAGTTCATCAATTGAAAATTAGGAAATTAGTTAGGATTTTTTAACATTTATATCAATTTGTTATTATAATAAAGTTAAATTCTTGATAAAGGATTATGCGTATGAAGAGTATACAAATATTATATATAAATGAGTGCTTATTTTTATTACGAAGAATGAATAATTATGATATAATAATTATAATTACACCTCAAGATATAGTAAGGAAATATTTATATTTTATCTTTACGTTCTTTGTGTGAGGTTTCATTGGATGAATGTAGTCAATAAATCACATCATTTTTTCACTATTCATAATTATGAAAATGTATCACTTTTTATAATCATTGATATGATAGTATGCAGTGAATATAAATAATATTCCTAATAAAAATTGTAATTAAAGATAAAATTTTTTTATTAATTATCAACATTTATTCACGGAAGTGCTTGATTAAAGCTACAATAAATGAGATTATTATTATCATATAACTAATATTGAAATCTTCAGCTAAATCTGACTCTAAATTTACCCAATCTCTTCATAGATCAGATGGAGCAGTGAAGAGTGGGGGTTTGGAGATGGAGTGTCCGTTTTTCCTATCAACAGAAGAGGAGAGGATTCGGTGGCGACACATTCTTGAGAAACATTTATTATAAAGTCCAATGTCAATCACTTGAAATCCTGTCAATCACTTGAATCTTTTTCCTATTAAAGATCTCTAGCCTCATGCCTGATCTATAATTATAAAATGAACCTAAACTAAATTTTGTTGTTACAATAAATTGAGAAACTAACCTGTCTTAATTCAGTGTATATTGAATAAAACATTTGTATTTTATTTTCATATGTCAGTAAATAAATTACACAAATAATGAAAAAAGGACTACTTTGGCATAATTCAATCCATTATAATGATGAAACAATAACATTGGTACTATAAGTAGGTATAATACATGCAATAGGTAATTATTCTACATGCAAATATGCAGCATACACATTTTTTTTTTATAAGAATAAAGTGGTAGACTAGAACAACAAAATAATATATATTCCAATCTGATGAACTTTCATCTCCAATCGTGTCTTCGAACAAAATGTTATTAATATCTTCGTCCGATAGTATCTTGGAGTGGGACCAAGGTTGACGAGACACTGACGTTGAGTGCCAGCCAACCACAGCTGGCCGTGGTCCTGAGCTGTACATAGTGATTTACGCTGATTTACGCCGATACGTAATTATTTTTAAACTTTTAGATACATTAATATGTTTGGTATTTATGTAGGAACAAAGTCAAGAAAGGCCGATTAATTTAAAGGAATCACTTGAAAGATATAAAGTAATTTAAAAAATGTGTGCTTAGAAAACACACGTCAAACTCATTAGGTTTAAGGTTTATAATCGTTTCGGTAAAACCCTTTTTCGATTTATGAATTAGTTTTCGAATCATATTAATATTACATTTCATAATCAATGTCAATTAATAATAAGCAGTAATGAATAAATTACTATTTAATCCATTTCTTGTATCCATCTCCAACTTATGTAGACATTGAATTGAGAGAAATTATAGAATTGGAAAATAGTTTAATTAATGGAAGTCGAATAACAGAAATATGGAAAATTGGAAGAGTGAATAATTAGCCATTTGATTTGAAAGTAAGACATCATTGAATCTTAATTAATCAATTAAAATAGGTAGCTTACGTTGTGACTCAGAGGTGAGCACAACATAACTCAGGAGTTTCAATGTTATTATATTTTAATTATATATTTCATAGTAGAAACTCAGAATTAACTACAAAATTATTCATTTCTCCATAAGATAGAAGAATAAATTTAATTGAAAGAGATGGATGAGAAAATGGTGTCATGAACAAACATGTTTTTGGTAAACATTGTATTGATAACCATTTTATATTATTTTAGATATTACATAAATATGAAATTATAACGGTTTGCTATTCCCCTTGATGGTAGAAAAATTCTCATAATAGAATTTTTACGATGACACTAAGTATTAATCCATCTTCTTCAGAAACACATTTTCACATATTCGTTCTCACAACCATAGAAACTATACTACAATCACACCAAAGCCTTTGACAGTGCTGTGAGAATTTCTGGGGATATTTCAACTCTCCAAACATCAACATTGTTAGTTCAAACAGACAAACCTACCAGCTTTCCTGATTGCAGAGTGTATGTAGAATAGATTTTGTTGAAAATTACACTTGGAAGATTGGTTACACCAAAGGAACACTCTCTACAAAGATCTAATATCGAGAAAAATATTAACAGGCTTTTTATTTTGTCACTCACTATTGTAATATTGGTAAAATTTCATGATCTATATCATAGCCCAATTAATTGGTTTCATATATAAATATATTATATAGATCGCTCAACAAGATGCGTTACTAATTATCTGAATGATGTTGTTATATTAAGTAACTAATTTATAAGTTCTAATTTTTTTATTCATTTCAGAGATAAGATGTAGAATTGTATTCAACTCATATTTTCAGGTCACATGAAAAAAGTCTAAATCATACATGAAAACCGATGTCTATTTATATCGTGGGTGAAAATGTCGACTGTTTAAATTTTGTGCTAAATCAGAAGATATATTCTAAGTACCTTCTATTTTAGAGCAACTTCTCGCCTCACACTGCAGAAAAAGAATGACGAATTATCACTCGGATTTCCTCTTTCTTACAGTTAGTTAAGCGGATAGAAATGGCAAGGCATTTATCACTTGATCCAAGATGAACGTACTACCTGAGAAGAGATTCAATGTACTATCAGAGAACACAGTCATTGTGATAATGTAAGTACTATCAGAGAAAATAATTATTGTACGTAATTACTGTCAGTGAAAGAATAATTGTTTAATGCTAATTTCATATATCACAGTTTCTTAAATTCCTATTATTTTTAAATCTACAAATTGTCGTCGTGTACCTACATTAATAATCAGTGAAATTTAAAGTGTGATATTACAAAACTATTATAAGTATACACTTTGAATCGATTTATATTCTTCTAAATTAATTTCTGATTTTCTACATTGCCATAAGTATTCTGTATTTCTTTTCTTTCATTTCACCACAAATATATATTAGGTGTAATATTAATTTTTATTTTCGTAATTAATAAATACTGTCATGTTATTGGTTTGGTCATTTACGACATAATTAAGAACTTTATATATATTTAATGATTAAAAACAACACGCATTTACAATTTCAACAGAGTCCTATGGTTATTGTTTATGAATAAGAATTATTGTTACAGAAATATTATGCAATATTGAAAACATGGAATGTTGTATTGAATATAAAATAAAATTCTGAAATATTCTATTTCTTTCGTCTTTTTCATTTCACTGAATAATTAGAATTATACTAAGAACAAAATAATTTTGAGATTGAGTAAGTAAACAGTCCCTGATTTTAAATTGATTTCAGCCAAGACTTTAGAATTTAATGAAATTGAAAGAGAATATAAATTCCAACAACTAACATTGTCATCCCATGTAAATAAAATTCAACCGAATGGTTGATTCATTGAATTCCAAATTTTCCTCAAAGTATACCACACTTTCCCACCGTAACGAATAATAACTATTCGTGTGTTCAGTGGTGTAATATTTCCTCACTCTCGGGCAGATTTACAGGACACTTTTACTGGTTTCATACACTGTTTCATTGACTATTAACAGCAAAGTGTAAGGAAAAGAAGAAGTTGTTTTACATCATGAAGTTCTTTTTCCTTATTTGGTTTTCTGACACCAATTAAATTTAAAGTCAAATGTCAATTCGCTTCAATAATGAGAGAACAGTAATTTGTCTATATTATTGGTACCGAAAAATAAGAATAAAAACAATTTAGTGAGGCTACTACCCAGTGATTTATAATTATTTACAAATTTTACCTATAAATATCAGGTAAAGTATGCTTAATGGCAACAAATTCCTATTCAACACATCTTTGGTTCGTAGTCTTGGAAGTTTTTGGTAGATCAAAATATGTTACTCTTAATTCAGATTCAACAGTCTTATATGTTCAAATATATTAAACTAAGTTGTTCTCTCTTACAATACTTAATGCATTGTAAGATAATAAACATTCAGTCATAGTATAGATGTAATAGAGTTAATAGCCGAATATCTTATCTTCATTAGGAGCTGTAATAACTTTTTTGGATGGGACTCATATTGTCACATTTGTTTCACATTTACCGCCGGTTTTTAGTTGCATGTTTATAGGGGCTCTAGGACAACTACCATGCGGACATCTGCCATGCGAACAACTGCAAGGCGGACAACTGCCATGTGGATAACTGCCATAGTGGACAACTGCCATGCGACAAACTGCCATACTAAATAATATATTTTTGGTGAATCGTAATGTGTTTGTTAACTTAACTTTTCATGGAATTAATTTTACGTGAAGTATATTATTATTTTAACCTAAAAATTTCGTATAATAATTTTAATCGTATAGTTCGAAATTGTGAAAATTAATATTGACGGTAGATTCAGAATTAAAAGTGTAAGTTTACTAAATTTAATTCTTAGTTAAATCATCTTTAATATTCAGATGGTTGACAAAGAGGAAAACAGCTATAGATGTAAAACTTTTTTTTCAAACATTTCAAATTTAAGAATAGTACGAACACAAGCTTTACAGATTAAAAATTCCAATGAATGTGATCATACATCTTATTATTTAATAATTTTTCTTTGGGTTAAAATTTATATTTTTCACTTGTAATAGCTAACTTTGCTGCTAGATTCAGGATTAGAAGCAGAAGTAGTAATTACCATTTTCAAATATAGAAAATTTACAAAATTTTCTTTCAAATAACACTTTACTTGTTAACTTTGAAATTTTGATTGGTTTTACTATCGTTTCTTTGTTTCCAGATCCCACACATCAAAAATCTTTTAAATATTTGAGAAGTCTCAGAAAATCTGAATAATCATTACTGAAATATGTTTTGTTATAATTTTGTTATTAAACTAATAACAAATCAAAATTTTAATTAACTCATATATGCCCAGTGATGCGTTAAAGCAACTCTTAAATAATAAGATGCACCGGAGATTTTAACATGTAAAGTTTTTGTTTGTACTTCTCTTTGAATTTTAAAATGTTTGAAAAGAAAGATTTACATTTACAGATTTTAACCTATTTGTCAACCATTTGATTATTCAAAGAGTTAAATGTTGATTTTAACAAAGAAAGAAATTTAGCATTTCTTCAATATTAAGTTCTATGTTTCTCCTTTCACAATTTCGGACTAAACAATTAACACTTTTATTCTAAATTTTAAGGTTAAAATAATGATATACTTCACATTAAATTCAATCCATCAAAGGTTAAAGTTACAAG
>CANNZV010003627.1:58313-83625 GCA_947561585.1 Caprella mutica
CCCGTACACCGTTTATAGGTATTAACACTTATGAGCTTGCCGTGTGTTTTGTAAGCAAATCATTTTTAAATTATTTTATTTTTTTCCATATCATTCCTTTAAATTTATACATTTTTGTTTTCAATAGATAAAAAAAATTTACGAATCGACGAAAATCATCGAAAATCACGTAAATTAAGAAATTAAATGCAATATGGTGTCATTTGGCAACGTAGTGTATATGTACATCAAGGTCCAGCTGCGAATGTATTGGTACTCGCTAAACACACATCAGTCCATACGTTTTCATTGAGAACACATGCACGCGCGAAAAGCACACCCTCTCTTCCACCCGATCATAGCTCTGTTCTCTTAGTTGCCAATGTCTTATATATATACCTATTCATTTAGTTTTCCTTATATGATCATTATTTTCACTTGGAATTTTGTACACATTAGTTACATTATATACTAACAACTTGTAAGAAATACAGTACTGTAGGTTTATAAATAAAACATGCGTTTTTTAAACACATAATCAAGCCTTCCAATACCTTCTGAACGTCAATCTCATTACGAGTGATGAGGAACTACATTTAATCTTACACAGTAACACCACAACTTCTTATAAGAATATATTGTAGCAATAAACCAATCATCCACTCTATAAATATTTTTCAAGTGATCGAACTCAAGCAGAGTAAATAAAAACGAATGAAGGATTTAATATCTAACTGGAGGGTTTGAAAATAGTTATGAGCAGTGAGTTCAGAATGCATGACTTAATGAATTAAATTTAAATTCACATTCCGAAGTGAATCCTCGTCTTTTTCGTTCTTCATCATTGAATATTATTATGATATTTCTGCCAATTGAATTTGTAATAAAGTTACAAAATTTATATTATATCGCAGAGAAGAAGAAAAGATGTGTAAACGAATTTTTTGAATCAATAATTCAAATGACTATGTTTTGAAAGATGTTATTGAACAAGAGTTTTTTGAATGACTTATTCACATTTATATTTATATTTATCATACCGATTGGTTCTAGTTTCAAAAGTAAGCCATAGCCCTTTCGTATATAATTATAATGTTAACTTATTTCATAGTCTGGGGTGCAACTTATTTAATATTTATAATGTCAATGAATGTGTCAATTTGTGACTGAGTGGTTTTCACAATGAAATGAATCTCATCAGTAAAAACCACGCTGAGAAACTAAAATAAAATATACAATAATTAGTGACGAAAAATATAACACTCACACATCTACATGAATGAAGACTTGTTAACAAGAATTAATTAATTACAATATTCATAAGATTTTAAATTTAACTTTATAAAAACTTATACCGGGTGACCAATAAAAAACTGGTCGAAAGTAAATGCTTAAAACTCAAAAAGTAATTTGAATCAAATAAAATAAAAGAGTATATTCTCAAGTTTGATTCAGTTTATAACAATTGCTCAAAATGGCCACCACCTTGCTTAATACAGAGATTAATTCTTTTTTTCAAAATTAGCAACTACTGCAACTAATAAATCTTGGTTAATTGAAGAAATTATTCCACGTATCACCTGTTTCAAATCTTCAATCGTATTTGGTTTCAATTTAAATACCCTCTCTTTAACATATCCCCAGAGAAAAAAATTCAAAGGTGAAAGGTCAGGGGACCTATCCGGCCAGGGAAAACCAGCTCTGTGCGAAATAATCTTGTTCCCAAAGCGATTTTTTAGCCAATCTAGTGCAGACAAGGATGTGTGTGCAGATCAACCGTCCTGCTGGAACCAAAATTCAGGATGATTGTCGTCAGTCATTACATAATTTAACATTTCAATGTAATTGTCGGT
Organism: Caprella mutica; assembly: GCA_947561585.1. Classification (NCBI taxonomy): domain Eukaryota; kingdom Metazoa; phylum Arthropoda; class Malacostraca; order Amphipoda; family Caprellidae; genus Caprella; species Caprella mutica. Next base: position 60,146 of record CANNZV010003627.1, read on the forward strand.
GTTTAACAGAGCATGCTTTTCCAGTCTCGGCATCTTCAAAAAAGTATGGACCATAGACTCTATGCAAACTCAAACTGCACCAAACTGTGACTTTCGGTGAGTGCAATGGTTTGTCAATAACAACCATGGGTTTTGAAGAACTCCACATGGGAAAATTTTGCTTATTTATGAATCCATGTAGATAGAAGTGCTAAAATTATGTTGTTGAGATCCAGCTGCCTTTGTTGTGACATGTCCTTTATTTTGGAACAAAACTGTAACCTCCTATTATTGTCATTGGATGCAAAGTGTTGTAACGTGCTAATTATGTAAGGTTTCAATGCGAGATCTTTCTTAAGAATGTGTCTGACAGTTTCTCGCTTCATACCCACTTCTACTGCAATCTTTCGAACACTTCTTGATGGAGACTCTTGAATTTTCTCGTTGACCAACGCATGTTTTCATGTTCTTGCATGTGATGGTGCTCCAGAGTTTCTTTGTTTAGATTGCAGAGGGTTCCATTTCTTGTCCATTTTTCGAACACATTCTTAACTGTCTTAATATTTATATCCTTGTTGTATTCGATGGCAAATTTCCTTTTAACTTTAGTTGGAGAGCTGCTTAAGTATTAATGTATAACTATGAAAACACGCTGTTCGCTAGTTAGTTGCATCATGAAGGTTGAATCAAACGTGTTGACGAAATATCCACATTGATCAATTGCGATATCAGTATCCTTTATGAGATTATTTTCGATATCTATGATACCAAATAAAACTTGAGAATATACTCTTTTATTTGATTTTTGTTTCATCTTTCAAGACCAATTACCTTTTGAGTTATAAGCATTTACTTTCTACCAGTTTTTTATTGGTCACCCGGTATAAGCAATCTGATGTATCTAAATAATTACGTATGAGTGTACGAGTTAGATAAACTCATAAAATTAGACTGATGAAGATTAGTGTAAAAATGACATCAGTATATATTAGAATTATTAAATGAAATCATTCATTTATTTTTTTATTATTATGTTATTTTCAAATTAATTAATTTTCCGATCTCTTTTTATTATTCTAATATTATGAATCATTTAAGAAGACACCATCCTAGAAGTAAATTCAATTAGTAAGAAATTTGAATTATTAGGTTTACGACGTCCATATTAATCTCTTCATTTTTCGATTGTTAAGTAAAGGGACAATCTCTAACCAATTACCTCTCATTTTATTCTTCAGAAGACATCTGCAACAATCAACCCTCAGAGATTATTCTGCGTTATTTTGCATAATGGTACCTCATTACCTTAATAAGGAATAAGTTAGGGGCAGACTTATATCCTTCACCTTATATTACACTGACTAGAATAAGTGTTAATTTGGTAGAATGATCAGTCAATAGTATCCGGTCATTTGTAAGTCTAACAGTCCGAAGTTGATTAGTTTGGTAAACTCATGAACAGAATAATAATGTACAGATAAATATTAAGAAACTATAAAAATAATATTAGAAATACAAAAATAGAGACACTGCACATTAAACAAATTCCTATATTACCTCACTCAAGTGTGACAAAAAACATTAAAAATGACAGTAAAGAGTTTCATTTTCTTTGTAGACACATAAAAGATTATTTCCTATTCCAAATGGCAGAACTTTGAACGTGAGAAGTTTATTACTATTCATGGCTTTTAGAGAACTATAAAATTTGAATAATTTATATTCAATTATATTTACATTTATCACACCGAATATAAAGGACAATTTGAGTGTGACAAATTGTGACTGAGAGTATTTCTCACTGCAATGAATCTCATCAAATAAAACCAATACACTAAAATATATAATTCCTTTTCTGAAATTTTAGAGCTGTTACACTTACAAGAACATTGTAATACTATTTCAATAGTATCACATAATTTATAAATAAGGTTATAAATTCACTACCGAGACTGAGACAATTTAACATCGAATTAAATACTATTAGTGTACTTTTAGAAACTGAGTAATTCGAATTGTAGAAAGGAATTGAATTCAGGGAACTTATTCAGAAATCCTGAAACCTTAAATTATTGGAGCAAAATGAGGACTTGAAATTGGTCACTAACATTCACTCTACTTAATATTTTAGTGTACACTGTAAAGTCATGAAAATTACTGTGATTTAGAAATTAGTATTATCACAGTGACTCTTCTATTTGATAATGCATCCTAATAGTGACTATTTTATCAGATAGTACATCATCACAGAAACTATTTTCTCTGATTGTACATCATCATAGTGACTCCTCTCTCTGATAGTACATCTTCACAGTAACTCTTTTCTCTGATTGTACATCATCACAGTGACTTTTTTCTCTGATAGTTCATCATCACACTAACTCTTTTCTCTGATAGTACATCATCACAGTGACTCTTTTCTCTGATAGTACATCATCACGCAGTGACACTTTTCTCTGATAGTACATCATCACAGTGACTCTTTTCTCTGATAGTACATCATCACAGTGACTCTTTTCTCTGATAGTACATCATCACAATGACTCTTTTCTCTGATAGTACATCTTCACAGTGACTCTTTTCTCTGATAGTACATCATCACAGTGACTCTTTTCTCTGATAGTACATCATCACAGTGACTCTTTTCTCTGATAGTACATCATCACAGTGACTCTTTTCTCTGACTTAGAAGATTGACTAAGAATATAAATAATGTTGATTGTAAGAGAGAGAAAATACACTTTACAGTATTTGAACGCTATTGAATTCATAATTTTACATATATTTTCTCAATTTTTTGAGGTAGCCTAAAATTTTAATTGTGTATGAAATATCCTAATTTTTAGCTTTGGTATTATTCATAGTCCCAAATGAACGTATATATGTAATTCAAGATAATAAATCATTCAATTAAAAAAAAACAAGATCATACATGCATTTACTGAAATTCCACCGAATGAAATGGTAACTTCACTCATGTGAAGCAAAGGAAGCAATTAATTTTAATATTTCCCCCCAGTTCATTGCTAGTTAAGTTGGTGGTAAGTGATTTACCATGATAAATAGTAACGATTACCTTGTCACTCTGGGACTAAAATAAACACACCGGAAGTCTTGCATTAAAAGCTGAAATATTAGTTACAGTAACAGTTGGTTGAACAGTTAGTATATATTTATACAACAGTGATGATAATAAATTGAAATGTTTGAATGTGTCAATAATCTTGTGAGGAAATTGCCATGCTAAAATATGACGGAAATAGGGAGTATAGTAGGACCTCATTTATATTTGCTACCCTGCTAAAACCAGAATAATCAGAAATAACTAGGGTATTCTCAATATTTCACTGGACTGGTCCTACCAAAATGTACTACAATGCAGGACAATCTTTACCGGACGTCTGACTATTTCTTCGAATATACTTGCAATTTTCTTTAAAATAGTTTTGCTATCTTAATCTTCCCAAAAAAAGTGTTGGTTCGTTCTGAATTCTTGTTTCTTGACCATTTACAACTTACAGGACATTGTTTGCCCTTTAAAATCAGATATCGGACTCATTTTCACATTTGATAAATCCGGTACTTTTCTATCTTTGAGCTGTCTTATAGCCCAGCCCAGAGAAGTACTTGATAAAACCAGGATATTAATGGAAAGTGGCAGTGTAGTTAATGATACAAACTCTGGCGGATTAACTCAGCCCAAGCTCAAAAGTTGAACTAAGAAAAGACTGTTAGAAGTTGAAACCACATAATATTGACTTTGGTAAAAAGGATTTCATAATAGGTGTTATTACACGTCCAATAAAAAATAGATTTGATGAAAGACACAAAAACAATAATATTCTAAAAATTTGGTTCAGGAGTGAATGAATAATACGAAATTTAAAGCAAATTTATTTAATATAAACCACCTGGCAGCCGTTACATACAATTATGTAAATTCACCTATAAAAATTAATATTCCGTACAAGAAAAATACTAAAAAACAATAATTTACATTAACTCTATAATAATTTCTCTCAATAATTTAACTGGTACGTTTTTTCAAATAATCCAAATAGCCATCTTTCCAAATTTTGACCTCTTCAGAGTATGCTCTAGGATCTGGGTAACGACACTGTCTGTACTTTTCGTTGAGATTTTCAAGTTCTGATAAAAACTTTACCCTCTCCGAACCTTCTGCCTTCTCCAAGACTTCCCTCACTCTAGCCATGTCATCTCTGAGGCATCGTCTAACATCGAGATCTGTTGCCTGTTGCATCTACTGCGTCGCCATATTTCTTCTGTGCCTCCTCCAACTCGTTTCCCTCTAAAGCTACAACTTTTCCATCTATGTTCTTTGTGTAGCATCGTAGAATGGTTGGAGGATCCCTCACTAAACCGTCATTGTTGGTATCAGTTCTATGAATTTTATGAAACTTATTAACATGATCTGGGAGGTTTAAGTAAAGGTTTTTACAGAGAACACAACTCTTGTAATTGGATTTTCTTGAAACTAGTTTCAAAGAAGTTGGTTCTATTTTCACTCGAAACTTCTTGGGAGGTGCTTCGTAGGAGCTTCCCAGCTGAATCCTGACTGCAAAATAGAAGAAAAAGAGAACAGTTATTCACGGTAAATAAAAACCTAGCTCCTCTAAAACTGGAACAACGTGAAAATAAATGAAAGGACATAGGACAGAAGAAGCAATAATGACAGGAAAATGGTCATGTGAAACATTAGGATAAAAAATATTGCTAACTCACCTTTATTTCGTTCTATTTTCTTTGAGATCTCTACTGCAAATTCGTGCGCTTCGTCTGACAAAGATGGGTGGATGTCACGAAGGTGTCTGCGAAGCTTGTAAGTAGTTGTGGCGCACTTACTTATAGGACATTTCGACAGATGACTCCCATCTTTTGATTTCAACAGTTTAACATTATCTTCTCCATTGTCTTCAAGCTCCTCTCCAAATTCTAAATCCGTCTTATTGCACATACAAATGTTAAATTTGAATTCATCTATAGAGTTTTTAACACTATTTATAGCTGTCTCGAGATTGCTTTATTTTGTTTACCACATCACTGATCAATTGATTGGTTTGTCAATGTGTAGGTACTATTTGGTATATCGTTCAAGAGGGACGTGAAATTGTCTATCCCAAGAAATTGAAGGATAGAGTTTTCTTCAACTCCAGTATCCATGAACTTTGCTTTTAAAGAGTTGACCTGGAAAATATTCATACTATTAAACTTTGAAGTTATAAACTAGTCCAATCCCGACAATGAGGTTATTTAACAATATTAGATCACAAGTGCAAATGAGAAAAGGCAGGAAAATACTTACGATCGCTTCACAATCCATTTCAATATTAGGATCCTTTAAAAATTCTCCTGTCAATCCTTAGAAAACAGAGAAGGGTGAAAGGTGAAGTAGGTTTATTGCGTCACACTAAATAACTTCGGTAACTATTCAAAGAAACCTTAATAAACATCATGGTTTAGAAAACTTTCATTAAATTAGAATATTATAACAAACATTGCGCTTCTTTTCAATATAAAATCAATTAGGCGGGTTTTAGAGACTTTCTGGAGAGGGCCACAATAAAGAGCTAAAGAGTTTAGCGGCGAACCACATTACGGCGCACCACTGTACTTCCTATAAATAGTATTAACGTAAATGGCTGTTATGTAGTTTGTTGTATCCGCTAGTTTGTTGTTCTGCATACTTCATGATTGTTTAATGACTTAGCAGGGGGGTTCGGGGGGCGGCACGCCCCCCGATACATATACCTAACTGGTAAATTTTTATTTACTCCTTAACTAAAAGCTTACAATAGTTACCCTATAAAATTATTATAACAATTTTCTATGATTAATTTTATTTTATTTTCCAAATTAAACATCTCTGAGACAAATATAAACATTGGATTCAGGTGCCGTCAGTTATAAATTTGATACAACAATAATTATTAAATTCATCTCGTATATTATTAATCTTCATTCAAATTACCTATCTAATAAAAAATATAGTGGTGCGCAATAATCTGGTGCGCCGCAATTTACATGCATGACCCTAGTCCCTAGATACCTGACAGCAGCTTATGAAACTAACCATTAAATATATTTTAATAAAATACCATCTGTTATACACTTTAATGCATGGAAGGGAAAAATGATGTCGATGAAACTACTTACAATAGATTCCATGTCCATCACTGATAATATAAGAGTTCTTCCTTTGCAGCGGAGAACAAATTGTAGCTACTTTCAAACCTGCGAAGAATAAAAATAATTAATTAAATAACTCTTATATTGGAACCTATAAATTGTTTAGGAAACTGGAAATACAAAATATTATCTAACTACTATCATTCTCTGAATCTAGTCATTAGTGTCAGTTGTACTATGTACAGTAAATGTATTCTAATTGGATAATTGAGTACTTCGCCTTACGTTTGAAAACTGACCAATAGAAATCTTACTTTCCAATATTAAATTAATAGCATTGCAGTAGAGTATTAAGTCCTATTGTTTCTAAATTATTACCCAGTTTGAGCAGATTAAAAATTTAATTTAGTTAAAATTGAAGATTTCAAAATGAAATAAAAACAGTTTAGCATTACTTGCGTGCTGTAGTTTAGCACCAACACAAAGAAGTCTTAATAAAACCAGAATATCAAACTAACTAAACAGGGTAGTAATAGATAGTATTAATAGATTCAGTAGTCTAGCCCCAGCACAAAAAAATAATTAGGACACTACAAAATAAAGTTTAAAAAATAATGCGATCAAATGACAAAACTGCATCCATAGTTAAATTAATAAATAGTATTAATATACATTCTTACCTCATACAGAAGACTTCTCAAGAACCTTTAAACTAATACACAAGCTGCAAATAACCAAATATCAAAGGTTTATTTCAGTTTTCTATTCACGAGCCACGAGGTGATACTATCTTCAGTGGACGAAATGCTAGCTGATACTGAATTGTTAATTAGGCAGGTAATAGAAGACACTTAAAATGGGGAGAAGGGCGGGGAGGGGTGGAGGTATTTTTAACATTATGGAGATAGGATCTATGCTCCACCTCCGGACATTTCGACCCCAACTACTTAGGTCTTCCATGGATGCAGCCCAAGCGTTTTTTTCTTTCCCGCTAAAAACGTATAAAAACCTAATTTATGATAAATTTCAGTTGCTCCATCGATTCTAACGACCCATCTGTACCCAATGAAGGTACCCACCAGAAGAAAGCATGCAAAATAAAGATTCTGGATCGATTTTATTTTGGGCTGATATTTGTGCTTAATATTACCGCGGCCACAGCCCGAGCACAGACAACCGGACATTTTAAGGATAGTGGTATATAGTGGGAGGTGTCTTTAGTAGTAGAATAAGTAGTGCAATCAAATTACACAGGATACATAATTAATTGCTTTTCAAATCCTCTGATATGTTTCAATTTTAATTTGGTCATTCAATAGATGAACTAACACTTTAGCATTATCATGTTTCATGTGGGTAATATTGGTTGATTGTGAAATTATTGACAATTGTGTGTATAATCCTTTATATTTTATATTCTATTCAGCTAGTGTTGTAAATTTGTCTAAATTAAATTTATATTAACAAAGGTTTTTTTTCAAGAAGTAGCTTTTTTGCATCCATGAGCTGTATAATTCAATATGTATTCGACTACTACATCAGAGTATCCTGTATTTATTTTTAGATAGATTATTTATAGTTAATGAATGAGGGAGGTTTAACGTCTGCTTCGGAACCAAAGGCCATATCGCTGACGTCAAAAGGAAATTAAGTACAAGGGACTGGAAGAAGTAGTCGCAAATGAAAGTGGCTCCATTATCAAAGTCACTTACCACCGTCGGTGACAATGTTCATGGATGCAGAAAAGCTACTGCGTTAATACAGTCACTTACCAAGGAATGTGACGAAAAGGGACACAACCACCAAGTGGCTGCAGCTCACGGATGGAAGAGGAAAATGAAGAGGTGATAGTAAATGAAGTTTATGAGTCTAACAAACACAGAATCGTAGTTAAAGAGTATAACCCTAGCCCGATCTTCGAAGTAGCGATAAAAAAATGATAAACATGATAAAATATAAAAAAGACAATCCATAATCCAAATTACAACAGTTTTGAGCACAAAGGATGCCACCCCCTTCACTTCCATTCACCACAGACAGCTTCCGGATAGAGCCGCTGCGGGGGTTGATGAATAATAACCATCAAAATTTATAACTCATATTATTGATATTGCTGAGAGTTAAAATAATCAAACACATTAAATATATGAATTATTGATGCTTTCAAAATCCATAGTGAATTAAATTATACTCATAAATAAAAAAATAAGGGTATGAGAAATGAATTTGCATATTATTATTATTGATATTGCTGGGAGTTAAATTATTCGAAGACATTGAATATATGAATTATTTAGTCAGTTAATCTATATTTAATTAAATTAGTGCTCATAAATCGAAAAATGAGAACATGAAAAGTGAATTCCTCGACAGAATGTATTTAGTTGTCAGTCTGCTATACGCTATTGAGTTATTTTGGTGCATGGCATATATTTTCAATTTACGTCCATTTAAATCTATATTTTTTGATGAAAATTCACAGCTATAGTTAATGACTGTATTAAATATCTGTGCTCTAATCTAGCCCCAGCACAGAAAAGTACCAATTCTAGCCAGGATATTTCAGAAAAGAGACAGGATAGGTCATGATATAAAACATCTACAGAGTAGTTTTGCCTCAACACAAGCATGAGGTTCATTCCTTTATTTCCAAAGATGTAGGGTAGATCTGTGAATGAGTAGGATATTTCAGAGCAGCTTGAAATCACTAGTATTATAGTATATTAGGCTATATGATAGTGAGGATATGACCTTATATTGAATTTAAATGTATATCATGATTATTTTCAATTAAGACATATCCCGGTAATTCCCATGTACTATCCTCATATCTCCAGACATACTCTAATCCTATTTAAAATGATTTATCTATCCTAACTATTAAATCCAGACATACCCTGCTTCTTTCTTCTAGTTACTATTCTCGAGAATTTTTTCAGACATACCCTGCCTTTTTTATTGGTTACTACCCTGGTGAAATTATCCGTACATATCCTGCCAATTTCTTCTAGTTTGTTACTATCCTGGTAAATATATTCGGACATACCCTAGGTATATTTGTTAAGCTATCCTGCATAAAAGTTCCAGACCTACCCTGGTTCAAATTTCTTACACTATCCTGGTGAATGTATACAGACATATCCTTGTTATTTACCATCATATCCTCATCATTCTAAGAAATTATTATTATTTGTATATGACTAACCCATCTATATACCACTAAAATGCATGTATAATCAGCCAGGATATTATCCGTACTTATTTGAAATGAGAAAATACTGCTATCCGACCTTGTCCAATTCCGGACATTGGCAATTATAGTCATTTCATAGAGTAAATGAAGTGATATCTTAAAGGAGTTTCAATCATCTTCGATTGATGTTGAACAGCAAAATTAAATGAACTAATTGTAGAATATTACATGAATATGGATAAGTTAGACTGATTTTTATTCATTCAAGTATTCTAAATAATATAAATAATATTTATTTATTCAAGTATGTATAAAATTCAATTTTTAATTAGATTCACAAAAACTATTTGATACTTCAACAATTGAAGAGTAACTTTGATTAGTGATTAGCCAGTGTTATGCGTAGATCATTATTCACTGTATATGTTACAGCGTGTGAAGAGTGCTCTACGCAAGTTATGTTACGCGGCCCCTGATTGGTTGAAATTCATTTTCTAAAAATATTGCTCATTCATTGAAAACTATTTCAATGGTGGACTGCGATAGAGGTAACTATAAAAAAATTAGCTTAATATTGAGATTATAAATGAAAGTTATTGTCAAAAAAAATATAGTTTATAATGAAAAATTTATGTACGGAGAATTATTATTTTTCTTTCAATTATTATTATATTTTTTTAAATATTTAGTGATAACATGTTTCATAAATATTTATTATTTAAATTAATAACTAATAACTTTCAATCTACCTAATCATTGATCTGTTCAGATAATAAGAACGTGTTGCATGTACTGATAATTTAGAAATAAAATAATAACAATAATAACAATAAAATGAATCAGTTTAAGTAATTAAAATATGGTTAGTGTATAGGGACAATGACACTAGTCATCTTATGATGCATTGAAATACTGATTATTGTAAACCTAGGTATCTGAAAAAAACTAGGTTTCAAAATTTTAGTATTGTATTGCAAAGAAAAAGTGTTTAAAAGTGTATGGCAAAGTTAGCATATTATTTACCCAATAATAAATAAAAATACTGCAATATTATAAGTGTTATTTATGTATCGAATAATATTGGGTATTTATTATTCATTAATAATAAAAATACTCTCAAAAAACAACATAAGGGAGGAGAATGGGTTAACAATATATACGGAAAGAAGGTAGTGAATGATAGGTACACTGGGGTAATGCTAATTGTAGTCAAGGACAGACCAGGAGTCGTTTAACGACGCCTTTTGTAGTTTATTTTCTAATTTAAAATAAATATATATATTGGGGGGCCTGCCACCACCGAACCACCTTGCCAGGTAATATAAGCAATAATGAATCATAATCCTTCATTGCCCAACATAATCTTTCAGTGCATACCATAATCTTTCAGTGCCTACCATAATATTTCATTGCCTACCATAATCTTTCATTGTCCACCACAATCTTTCATTGACTACCATGATCTTCATTACCCACCATAATCTTTTTTTACCAACCATATTCTATCATTTCCCACCATAATCCTTCTTTGGTCACTATAATCCTTCATTACCATCATAATCTTTCATTGCCCACCAAAATCTTTCATTGCCCACCACATTCTTTCACTGCCTATCATATAATATTTCATTACCCATCACAATCTTTCATTGCCCACCATTTTTTTTCATTACCCACCATAATCCTTCATTGCTCACTATAATCCTCCATTACCCACCATAATCTTTCATTGCCCAACCATAATCTTTCATTACCCACCATATTCCTTCATTACCCACCATAATCTTTCATTGCCCATCATAATCCTCCATTGCCCACCATAATCTTTCAATGCCTACCATAATATTTCATTGTCCACCGTAATATTTCATTGCCTTCCGTAATATTTAATTGCCCACCATAATATTTCATTGCCTACCATAATCTTTCATTGCCCACCATGATCTTTCATTGCCATCCATAATCTTTCATTGCCATCCATAATATTTCATTGCCAACCATAATCTTCCATTGCCCACCATAATCTTCCATTGCCTACCATAATCTTCCATTCATTGCCCATCCTGAAATGTTTCATTGCCAACCATAATAATCCATCATGCACACAGAAAAAATTTTCTTTCTACCAAAGAAAAAATTCACTTTATATATGCATTAATTAAAAAATTTCTTTCTTATAAGGCAACCAACCAGATTTAACACAAAGAAATTTTCGAATCATATAGAAGAAATTTTTTCTTTAATTCAAATTAAAAAAAAGATTTATATTAAAGAATTTTCTTTGCAACAAATAAAATTGCTTATTTATCGTAAATCTTGCAGAGATTTAGGAGAAAGAAACATTTTCTTTGTAACGAGTAAATTGCTTATTTATCGTAAATCTAGCAGAGATTTAGGAGAAAGAAACATTTTCTTTGTAACGAGTAAATTGCTTATTTATCGTAAATATAGCAGAGATTTAGGAGAAAGAAACAATTTCTTTGTAACGAGTAAATTGCTTATTTATCGTAAATCTAGCAGAGATTTAGGAGAAAGAAACATTTTCTTTGTAACGAGTAAATTGCTTATTTATCGTAAATCTAGCAGAGATTTAGGAGAAAGAAACATTTTCTTTGTAACGAGTAAATTGCTTATTTATCGTAAATCTAGCAGAGATTTAGGAGAAAGAAACATTTTCTTTGTAACGAGTAAATTGCTTATTTATCGTAAATCTAGCAGAGATTTAGGAGAAAGAAACATTTTCTTTGTAACGAGTAAATTGCTTATTTATCGTAAATCTAGCAGAGATTTAGGAGAAAGAAACATTTTCTTTGTAACGAGTAAATTGCTTATTTATCGTAAATCTAGCAGAGATTTAGGAGAAAGAAACATTTTCTTTGTAACGAGTAAATTGCTTATTTATCGTAAATCTAGCAGAGATTTAGGAGTAATAATTTATTTATTCCGTGATAAACATTTCCTTATTGGTACTGAATGTTCCTTTACTTTAGGATAAATAATAAATATCATTGCACATTATGCTGAAGAATAATTATAATATCTCTACTTTCTTTCCTAGAAAAAAAATGTACAAAACATAAAAGAAATCTTTTCATTGTTTTATATCTGATTAGTATATAAAATATCAGATTCTTTATATTTAATGAAAGCAGTATGTACATGCTATAAACTATAGACTTCTTCATATTAATAATAATGGTTCATCATTTCTAAGACATAATCTTTATAACTAACAACTCTTTCTTAAAGGTGAGTATTGTCGATTGGGGGATAAATAAGACTAGTTAAGTTGTAAATGCATATATTGAACAATATATCAACCGTGTAGCTACGAAACAAACAAGTTAAATTGCTAAGATAGAATATACATCAAAATAAAATAGAAAATAATCTTAAATCATCAAATAACATAATCATATCCGAAATATTAATTATTTTCACAGAGAGAGTGAAAACTTAAAAAACTAAAAATGAAGAGTGAAATACAAAATTAGAAAAAAAATAAAGTAAAACTACATATTCCTATTATTAACATAAAGCACATTATTCCTACATATAACAATCAATGGAGGTGAACAGTTCTCAATATCTATTTCTACTCTCTCAATTCCGGACAGAACAACATATGCATCAAAGTGCTGATCTAAATATTCAGTGGAGAACAGCAGTACTTCAAAAATAATACAATTAGCATCTTTTGCTTTTATCTTTTCAATAATGCCAAATATTGGAAGAGCTGTATTTTTATCGGTCTCCACCCAAACTGTATAGCCCTTCATGAACTTAATACCTCTCCAAATAATCCAAGTGTAACAATTATTCCCATCTAAAACACCTACTTCTTCTAATTCAGAATACGGATTATTCTTCAGTTTGAAAAGTTCACTTGCAAAAAGAAACATGTGCCTGATAGCAACGCTCTTACATAAATTTACTCTAGATTTTACAACGTTTGCAACACACTTGAGAAGAGTGTGATGAGATTCAAATCGCATACTCCAGTAATGCGCGAAAGGACCGACTCTTAACAAGGAACTCGGGTAGTGCGTTAAGATATGATGTTTTGGTCGCAGTGCCTTTTGAAATAGTTTAGTATACAAAGAATGGTGTTCTTCTATCAGAACGTAAATGTACGGTGCATGAGACTTGATAAGAGATTTTGAACACAAGATATCAAGTAAACTTTTCAACTTTAAATAATATATCCATACTTTACAATTCTGGGGGATGAGATCTCCTACCATCAAAGAAAAGTAGAAAATTAAATTCATCATTTCAGATGCACTGAAAGAAAGAACTCCTTTCATGAGTTGTGATTTAGTTACATATGGTGGTCTATTTTTAATATCAAGTAATGGGAAAAGCCTAATGCGTTCATTAATTGTTTCCAAAGTTAATCAATCTTGCGTAACATAGAAATCAATGATAGACAACATACCCCAGTTTCCTATTCCATCTAAAAAATCATGCATCAGATCCACAAACGCATTGTCTGTTACATGGTAATTTGGAATAGTGTTAAGAACAGAATTTGAATTTATGCCACATTCAGAGACGGGCTTATCAAGATTATCCTCATAGTTTTGAACATTTCTGAGAAGAGAGGAATCTTCTTTGAACATAGTTTGGCAATCTTTTTTATGAGCCAAGCAAAATCTGCAATAATAGTTGGCTGAAAATGATTCTACAAAACCAAGGAACTGGTGTAGACCTAAGTTATCACCTAGTACACCACAAAATTTAAAAAATATTCTTTTGCCATGAATAACGAGCCCTTCAGTGTAAAGAAAAATAATTTCTGGAACTATTCTTTCGATTACTTTATTTAAGAAACTGCGATCTGTTGAAGGGAAAAGGCAACATATGTGGATATTCTTTAAGGAACTGTAAAAATGAGGTGGGAAACATCTTAGGCTGACATATATAGCTCCAATTTTATGTACGCCTTTATGCGAACCTAGGGGATTGCCGCACTCTATTTCGTCATAATACAGAATGTAAGGGAAAACAAAGGAATCATTGTCGAAGCATTTTGATCCGTCTTTCAAATCATGTAATTCATCTGCGTTACAATTTTTAGTTAAACACTGAAGAGCTATTTCAAATAAATCACGAACCGAGAAAATGTGCAAAAATGTTTGTTTAAGACTAATGAATTGAGCAGTAACAGTTGAAGGTACTAGATGATAACTTGTACCTTTTCTAGCAGTTTTATCACTTTCATATCCAAGGGTAAATTGTTGAGGCTCTATAAATATCCCTTCAGAGATCAATCTGGATTTGATCAAATGTTCAGTTCCCAAACCTTCAAAGTGAGACATATTTAGGTCTTTAGCTTGTACTAAAATTTTTGTATCACATATAAGAGATTCTACATCACTTGTAGTTAAATTTAACCTTCCATATAACTTTAATATGAATGCAAGTTCATGTTGATCATTAGTTACTTTAGAAATCATTGATTCATTAGACATATTACAGTTTTCATTATTCATCTGCATTGTGTCGTTAGCAACCAAGTCAATATCCATGTCAGAGGAAACATCAGGCACATTTACATTAGCATTTGAACTAACAGATACTTCATTAACATAATGATTAAATCTAATGTGTTGGTATAAACAACGAACTTCGTGAAATGACCTTAAACATCCATTCTGATTACAAATAAATTTGTCAAATGCTAATAAATTATGCACCGTTCGTACATGGTAACTAAGTAGCTTAAAATTGGCAATTGGTGTTAAGCAAATGAAACACCTCATAATCTCATAAATTATTACCAATAACTATTAGAAAATGAATATAATATATATAATGATTCAATAATTATATCTCTAACGCAATATATAGAGCACTGTTCAACTGGAAGAGAGCGATGCTTTGAGTGTTTTCTCCAACTGACACACACAAGGACTGCGGGTGTCATAAATAGTTTCTATGCCATACAAAAACCGCTGGATGAAGATCCAAATGTTAGTAACCGCTCTATTATATTGCAAATTAAATGCTTGGTGTAGTTTGAATGTAACATCTAGGCATTTGATGAAAGTTGGGAACTCATACCTCAAATTTTCTGTAATCAAGTAGTAGGAACAACCGGTGGAATTATCTACCTTGAACATACAAGGCTGAAGCGTAAGATTTAATCTTTGATATTCTTTCTTGCGAGCATCTAGATGAGTTCCAATCTCAGATATGTCCTGAAAATATATAATTTAGCTATGAACATTGCAGATGGAATGGTATATAAAATAGAAGTTATTTTGCATATGAAAAATAATATATTGTCATATACTTATTTGATGCACTATCTACTTCATATTCATGGAAATATTTGAGAAACAAATGTTTACATAATAACATAAATGTTAGTGTTGATAAGATGTAACTTACAGAAACTATAGTAAGAAAAAGCTCTTCTGCTTCAGAAGATGTAGGTCTGCACACTTCCGCCTTGTTCTTAATTACACCACCTGCTAAGTGAGCAGCCAAATTCCGGAACATGTGGACATTATATTGATCATCTGTTGATTTATTTTAAATGGATTGTTTAGCTAAATAATATATTGATAATAGATGGTAATATATCAAATAAGTCTTCTCAACTACATCTTGCTATAATAAAACATACCTGAACAGTTCCTCATGAGACTCGAAATGTTGAATCTCTTCTCTTTTTCAAGAATTTTGAATAATGTTGGATGAACTTCCTGCCACCTTGAGTGAATGTGATCAGCCTTTTTCTGAGGATACTGGGCAGAGAAGTCTTGTTCAACCTGAAAATAAAGATTTAAATACAGTTAATTATATTTAATATAAATTTTAAAACAAATTTAGATTTTCTAAATCAATCCTTGATTCAATATTAAATTTAATAGCTAATAACAGAAAAAATTGGTTACATTTAATTAGGACAAAAATTTCATTAGGTAGACATTGGAAAACCAAAGTTTGATTAAAATTTACACAATGAGAAAGAAAATCTAACTTGATTTTACTTTAAAACTAATGAATATCATTTTCCTGCATCAATGTTACTGAAATTTACAGCTCTCAGAGATACTGAAAGAGAAAGAAGGCCAAACAAAAACTTGATTCTAAAGTGATAGCAAGCCATTAGCTATATATTTTGATATATGTTTTTGTTACTTCTATCATAAAAATACTCGAAAGTATTAAGCCGAATGGTCTGAAATTTGGGGAGATGATGGTAGGAAGAATCAATAAGGAAACATAGCTATTCCAGAAGTTGAAACAGTTATTGAAATTGAATTCAAAGAAATTGAGTAAACGATAAGTCATATATAATATAGCCCTATACTTATTTTTTATTTTCAGAAGATTTAGTCCTAGTTTTGCAGAATGAAGTAAAAAAAAAGAACAAAGGAGTGTCTATAATACAGAGATGTTGAAATTGATAAAACTCACCAGCACAAAACCATCCTTTTGTTTAAGGGCTGGATACATCTCAATTATTTTAACAATTGTAGATTGATTATTGTTTTCTAATCTTATTGCACGAGTCTCTTCCCATGCTAAACAGATATCCTCCCAAGGAGAGATACTGTTTTTGAGGAATAACAATTTATTGTTGATGTCCTCAGGTAATTCTGCTTCCACAACAATAGAAGTGGGCCCTTCTATCTTCCTGGCACTGAGCAATATTTGTCTGTGATTTTTATATTTCGTATACAATCTTCCTGAATATATTGTTTTCTTGCCATTTTTTGTCACAAGGAAATAAGCTTCTTTACATTCCGTAGGGAACATAGTAACAATGTGATCAGCTAAAGTAGAGATTGTACATGAAGGTAAGGAGTAATCCAAAGAACTTACAAGAGATGTTATAATAGTTGATGTTAGCATGTTTCTAATCTTTGAATTAAATTCTTTATGGTTCTTGTAATATTCTTTGACAACAGATCCAGAAGATGATTTCATCAAATCTTCAAACATAGAAAAGCTGATTTGGTTTAAAACATTCCTAACATGGACATTTTTAGGAGCAGGACAACCAAAATCAGTCATTAAACCCGTTTCTGTTTCATCCCTGCTTCTTTTGAATGATATATTTTTAATTTCAGCAGAAGTAGAAGCAGCACATTGGTAATCTACAACATCTACAATTTCATTAGGAGATTGTGCAGGGATGGAGAAACTGCCATCAGGTTCAATAATAACAGTATCTGCTGTACTAACACTTCTTAATAGAACGTCAGAATCAATTTTCAAACTTTTAATTAGTGCTTTAAATTTCAATCTATCTAGAAAATTTGGCACAAGTTCTCTTAAGTCAGAATCATCTTGCACCAATGATGCCAACTTTTCATTTATTACTCCTACTTCTTCAAATCTATTTTGAAGATGCTCAAGTTTATGTGATTCCAGCAATGTTTTTAAAGATTCCTCCATTGTTCTGTTTGCAACTGGAAAAAAGAGTCAAAAATATTAATAATATTAGTATAGAAATGGCTAGATTTAATAAAATGATAAAACTTGAAATAAAATTGAAACATCAAATCCAGCTAAAAAAATATTGGGCTATTTTTTTTAGCATTTTTGAGTTCTTTTTGTTATCAAATATCTTTCTAATTAGAATAGCCAGAAAGTTCTATTTGATATTTTGCCATTATTTAATTTATTATTCCAAATGGAACTGATCAAGATGTATATTGTTCCCCTCAATACAATTTTGAATTCTTCAAATAGCATTTTTCATGAAATCTAACACTATCATACTATCGGACATCCTACCTAGGCAACTTCACAATTATATTATCCACTGTTTTTTGAACTTATCAAGAAATTGGGCAAACTTTCCCATTATCTGCATAGAGTAGCAACTATTTAGACTGCAAAATCAGGTAAATTTTTGTCAATTGCCCTCAGTTGGATGGCTTATAAATAAGGTTCTAGGACATTTCGCCGCCAGACATAGCCGGTGAAAATTTCACAATTTTTTAAAGCAAAATAAGGTATTCTTACTGTATAGTAAAAAACAGTAAAGTTACATTTTGTCACGATCAAACCAATCCATTCTGATATATTTTAATGTGTTACAGAGAAATTGAGAGAATAGAGTCAAATTAAAGGATTTCTTAGAGGATTACATGCAAGTTCATACATATAGGCATCATAACAGTAAATATGGAGTATATAGGTTGTTCAGTACTCTCAGTGATTAATTGATCTTTTAAAGATTTCAGTAAGTAACAAGCTCATGATCACCATCCATTTGTAACTAATGAAAAAAAAAGAAAAATTTACATGATCAACTAAACAGCAACTATACTGAAACAAACAGCCATTTGTAATAGAGACAAGATTCCTAGTCAATGTCCAAAACCAAAATTTTGTCACCCAATCTTCAATTCAATATGGATACCTGGGAATAAATTATAGAATCCTCACAAACTCATAATATTGATCACTCTTCTAGAGTTGTCACAGAAGAAATTATTAAGAGCAAATACCATCCAGATATATAATAGAATCTAAACATTGAATCCCAAAACAAACTGGTTGGTATTATCTGTCATACTCTGCAAGTATAGTTATAATAATTACCATTAATCATATTGCTTGATATTTGACTATGACCAAATATATTATAGCTACTACAATAAGATAAACTACTCACAAATATATCTGTTTCAAAAGGTGTTTGTGCTGCCATCTAGGTTTCATAACAGTAAATAGAATTGAAATATAGTAAGGAAAATAGAGGTATGTTGTGTGCATTACATCATAACAGCAACAGTGTAAAATCATATTTAAGACAATTGAAAAAGTTAAAATTGTAAAAAGAACTGTTTATTTATTGTTATAATATATTAACATTAATAGATTTATTCAGTTATTTGGAACCATAATCTGTTGCCTTGCTTACATCACAGACAGAAATTATTCATTTTTCACAACTGCAAAAATATTAGTATTCACACTAGGGTAGATACTGAAGAGTAAAGCTTATGCTGCTCAATATTTAGTGTAGCAATAGGTTCGTGAGATATTGACACAAACTAGTGATTTGGTGCCGTGACGTCATAAAGGCAAAATGCAAGGTTAAATAGAAAATAAGTGATTACCTAAACAGTGTGAATAACTTGAATGGACCCATTGATGTTTATTATAAAGACAATAAAAAAATCAGTTTCTATTAATTCAAGGCTCTTCAATTGTCTGAAATATGATTTTGAAGTGTTGCCATTATGACGTCACACACACAACATACCTCAATTTTCAGTACATTTTATTTCTATTTACCGCTATGGAACTAAGTTAGCAGCAAAGCATTTTTCTGGTATCGGTTGCTACTCGGTATCGGTATATATAGGCCAAAAAGTGCAGATACTTTGCCGATACCACTAGTATTTAAAAAATTATAATATAATTTATTATCTATTACAATGAAATCTTTTAATTTAAATTTCATATAGATAGGTAATCCTAATTTTCAAAATTATTAGTCTCATTCAAATAGTATCAACATCAGTATTGGTGAAAAACTGAGTTTTCAGTATTGGCATGGTAACTGTGAAAATTTTTGTATCGTCCCATTCCTAAAAAATTGCAAGAGTAGTGGTAACTTATTATGGTATAATATCTTTGCAATAGCTAACTACTGTTGTCTAGACTAGTCTTCAGTTATCAGCATTTTTGTATAATTTATTTAAATCAGGCATAGCCTTTAATTCAAATTTAGGCAGCAACACTGATTGGCAGTCTGTATATGGTGCACTGACACTAATCAACTTTTGTGGAAAGCTAAAAAATACAGTAAAAAATTGTCAAATTCCCAGTCATTTGGCTTAATTATGAACATTTTTCAAATTTTGTCACCAAAAATTAATGGTACATAGGAATAACTAGCTTGATAAATACCGACTTCCAAGAACCAATTTTTTTTACCAAAATCTCAAGACAATTGACATCAAATACAATCTGGACAATGGAATGCTCAGATCTGGTGATTTAAATTAACATATTAATGGCAGTGAATTAATGGTAACTTGGGCTAAGTTACGAATTGTCAATCAGTTCCACATCATCAAGAAACTATATCATAAAAATCATAATTAGTATGTACCTCTTCCTTATATGACTGAAGATGTGGAGCTGACCAACAATTTGTAACTTACCCAACCAAATAACATGTAAAGTTAACATTACATACCTACCTAATTGGGATTTAAATTTAAAGCTTTGCGTTATTAAATCTGGCCCAGTCTTAATTTGTGCAGAAAATCCCATATATTTCCTATAATTTGGCTGATCTACCAAATATTCCCAATATAGCCACCCACCAAAATCAATGATCAGATAAGAATAACAGAATAACTGAAAAATAGTTTGAAATCCATTGACTTATATAAATGATTAAATATTATTTTCATTAAATTTCAGAGAGAAAAAAATTCCACCAACAAGTCTGGGAAATTTATCATGAAAAACAGTTTGGCATGAGGCTTAACGGCTAATCTGAAACATTTGTTAGGGACTTGGGGTTTAAACTATTTTAATAATCACTAAACCAAATTATGCACGACTCATTATCGGCTAATGTTATGATGTTTCAAAGATTAGGAATTAAAATATAGGAATAATTATTGTTCAAACATAGGAATTAGAGTAGGTTATTCAAAATTTTGAGTCAAAACCAAGTAAAATAGTGTGGTTCATAAACTGTCTCTCGTTCTCTTCTCCAAAGGACCAAATATGACATTTTTATAAATTCTCTTCAAAATAACATTGTAGCATAGGAGAAAATTAGATATTTCTCTCCAATGGATCAATTGCAAAATAAAGCCGAAAGGCTCAACTTTACAATCACAAACTTGTCAATATATAATTATATATTGGCAAGTAAGGACATGCTTTAATACCAGGACAATTCTACATTAAGAGCTCTTAGCTTTAGAAATTAAAAATGTAAGACCCAGTCTGTATTTGTCAACAAATTCCATGTTCCCTCAGACTTTTTAAAAAAGTAGAAAATCGACCAATAATTTGGCTGGTCCACCAACAATACCTAATTCATTATTTATCCACCAAAATTAATGGTAACATAGAAATGAATAGCTAAAAATGAACTGACTTTGCTAGAATATTATTTTCAAAGATGAGATTTACCAATTATCTACAATGAAACACAGTCTGGTGTTAGTGTTCTAAACAGTAAACTAATTAATTGGCTTTAACTAAAATACTCTTAAGTCTAATAATATATGATTATAGCCCAGACAATATTTGGTGCTGCAGTGCACTGAACTCCTCTGACTTTTCCAAAAATCTGTAAAATATCTGCCAACATTTCCCCAACATTTTTCGAACTCCCCCTCCAAAAATTAATGGGAAAATAGGGATAAATACCTAAAAGTCCTTCAACATTGCAAGAATATTTATTTTTGGAGATTTGAAAAGTTCTCCGACATGTCATTGTTATTTATCAATTACATGTACCACCAAATACAATCTGGATTATAGGCTTATAAGTTATAGTTTTGCAAAGGAACCTAATAATATTAAGTAAGCCAGATTGTATTTGATGGTAAATTTCCCAGCCATTTAATTGTACGAGGACTTTTCATTTCTCTAAAATAAACATTCTTTTATTTAATTTACCAGACTGCAGGAACTGGTAAACTGTTCTCCAAAAATACTCTATTTTGACTTCTGTTCTCACTTCTCGGTAAAATACATGTAAATATAGAAGGAAATCACCATGTTTCGGAGGCTGGAAAATAGTAAGCCAATTTTTGAGCAAAAATTCTGACCCAAGCCAATTTGGTTCATTTTTTGAAGATTTCAAACCAAAATTAACATGGGAGCATAGGAATTAATTCAAAATGTTTAGCCAATTAGACATATCTGAGTTTTCACCTTTTTAAATCTAAGCCAATTGATTGGCTTTACGTGGCATACTCTTATACATGGGTCTGAAATTAAGGATTGTTCGCACAGAAAATGATAAAAATGTCCCATATTCTGCAGTCTTGCATTCTTACAATGTCTGGAACTTTTTACAATTTATCTCTACAAATAATTACGGGAGGGGTAATTGGACTCTTGCTTGAAAAATAAGAACTAACAAAATAAAGTGAAAATGTTGCTGTTGGTAGATTTATGGAAAAGTAAGAGGAATTCAGTGCACCAAATACTGACTGGATAATAGATAATTGACATACTATCTAGAGGGATTATGTGATACAAGTCTTGCCTGGTAGCCGGTAGGTAGATATAGTTCAGATTGTATTTGGTTGTAAATTCCAATGATATTTTTCTCTCTCTTATTATAATATTTCTCATAATATTTTGTAGCGTGCTGTTTTGTTTATATAGTTCTTTTTTAATTAGGTTGCCCTAAAAGCCTAGTGCTTTCCCGGGCATTATACATTCCTTAGCATGTAATAAAAGATATATTGCGAATGAAAAGATCAGGGTGGCCCCGACCCTGTATCTTCTGTAAAAGGGTGCTATATGTTCAATAAATAAATAAATAAATATGTCGGGAGATTTTCAATTTCTCTAATAAAAAAATTCATGCAATGTCAGAGGATATTTAGCTATTAATTCCTATGTTACCATTAATTTTTGGAGGAGAAACTGGAAAAATGTTGGAGGACTAAACAAATTGATGAAAAATGATGGCAGCTATTTCTCAGATTTTTGAAAAAGTCAGAAGAGTTCAGTGCACCAAATACAGACTGGGATCATCATCATCATCATATAGTAAGGTAGGAACCAGATTGTATTTGGTGGTGAATTCCAATGATTTTTCGGGAAAAGTCAGAGGAGTTCAGTGCACCAAGTACAAACTGGGTGTAGGAACTAGGCAGCCTAAAATAGATATAGTAAAGGTAGGTTACCATAAGTAGATATAGTACAGGTTGAGGTAGGTAGGTAGGTAGATAGGTTATAGGTATAGTGACAGTAGGCAAGACTTAGAAATATAGACAAGAAACTGGGTGATGTACCTACTATTCATGCCTATCCTATCTATAATCTAGGTAGGTATAGGCTAGTTAGTAACTTAGTTAATATAGGGCAGGTAATAATCTTCTGTCTAAGTTGTGAAACTGGGTGATGTACCTACTATTCATGCCTATCCTATCTATAATCTAGGTAGGTATAGGCTAGTTAGTAACTTAGTTAATAT